>PVIH01003171.1:0-29689 GCA_004025045.1 Sigmodon hispidus | reverse complement strand
TGGCAATCCTGACTTTCCTGTTATTCCATATGAAATTGAGTATTGTTCTTTCAAGGTTTGAAAAAAAATCGTATTGGGGATTGCATTGAATCTGTAGATTGCTTTTGGTAAGATTGCCATTCTTACTATGTTGATCCTACCTATCCAGGAGCATGGGAGATCTTTAAATTTTCTGATATCCTCTTCAATTTCTTTCTTCAGTGATTTAAAGTTTTTGTCAAACAGATCTGCTACTTCTTTGGTTATAGTTACACCTAGATATTTAATGCTATTTGCAGCTATTGTGAAAGATGATGGTTCCCTTATTTCTTTTTCAGCCCTTTTATCCTTAGTATATAGGAGGGATATTGATTTTTTTTTTTTTTGTTAAATTAATCTTGTATTTTGCTACACTGCTGAAGGTGTTTATCAGCTGCAGGAGTTCCCTGGTAGAATTTTTGGGATCACTTATGTATACAATCATATCATCTGCAAGTGGAGATAGTTTGACTTCTTTTTTTTCAGTTTGTATCCCCTTAGTCAATTTGTTCTCTTAGTCCTTTAGCTAAAACTTTTAGAACTATATTGAATAGATAAGGAGAGAGGGGACAGCCTTGTGTGGGGTTTAAGCTTTATTAGTGTTTCTTTTACATATGTAGGTGCCCTTGTGTTGGGAGCATAAATGCTCAGAATTGAGATTTCATCTTGGTGGATTTTTCCTGAGATGAATTATAATGTCCGTCCTGGTCTCTTTTGATTGATTTTAGTTTGAAGCCTATTTTGTTAGATATTAGGATGGCTATACTAGCTTGTTTCTTGGAACCATTTGATTGGAAAATCTTTTCCCAACCCTTTACTCTGAGCCTGTATCTGTCTTTGAAGTTGAGGTGTGTTTCTTGTATGCAGCAGAAGGATGGCTTCTGTATTTGTATCCATCATGTTAGGAGGTGCCTTTTTATAAGTGAATTGAGTCCATTGTTATTAAGGGATATTAATGACGAATCATTGTTATTTCCTGTTATTTTTGGTGGTAGTTTATGTGTATTTCCCTTCTTTGGATTTTTCTTCTGTGAGATTATTAACTGCTTGTGGTTTCATGGTGTGTCTGGATTCCTTAGGCTGGAATTTTCCCTCTAGTGCTTTCTGTAAGGCCAGATTTGTGGATAGGTATTGTTTAAATCTAGTTTTGTCATGAAATATCTTGTTTACTCCATCTATGGTGATTGATAGTTTTGATGGTTGTAGTAGGCTAGGTTGACAGCCATGCTCTTTTAGTGTCTTCATAACTTCTGACCAGGACCTTCTTGCTTTCATTGTTTCCATTGAATAGTCTGGTGTTATTCTGATGGGTCTCTCTTTTTCCTTTGTAGTTCTTAGTATTTTTTCTTTGTTCTATATGTTTAGTGGCTTGATTATTATGTTGCAAGCATACCTTTTTTGGGTGGGATGGTCTAATCTATTTGGTGTTCTGTAAGCTTCTTGTATTTGTACAGGCATTTCCTTCTTAGGTTGGGAAAGTTTTCTTCTATGATTTTATTGAATACATTATCTGTGCCTTTGAGCTGGTATTCTCCTTCTAATTCAGTTATTCTCAAGTTAAGTCTTGTTATGGTGTCCCAAATTTCCTGGAAGTTTTGTGCTATGGCTTTTTTGGTTTTAGTGTTTTCTTTGACTGATATATCTATTTCTACTACTGAATCTTCCACTCCAGAGGTTCTCTCTTTCATCTCTTAGATTCTGTTGGTTATGCTTGTATCTGTAGTTCTGATTTGTTTCTTCAGATATTCTATTTCAACTTTGCCTCATTTTGTGTCTTCTTTATTGCTTCTATTGCAATTATTAATTCATGAAATCTTTCTTTTACCTGTTGGTTTTCTTTTTTCTTTTTGTTTTCTATCAGGGATTTGTTGATCTCTTCCAATTTTTTGTTTGTATTTTCTTCTATTTCTCTAAGAGAATTTTTTATTTCCTCTTTTAAGGCTTCTATAATCTTCATAAAGTTGTTTTAAGGTTGTTTCTTTCTGTTTCTTTTTCATTGCTATTTTCAGGTCTTGGTGTTGTAGAACCACCAGCTTCTTCTGATGGTTCCTTATTGTTTTTTATATTGTTATATGTATTCTTGCACTGGCATCTGTCCATTGCTTCTTCGGTTCACTCTTAGTCATCTCTTAGTTGGCTCTTAGTAGTTGTAGGTCCAGGAGCTGTGTGTCTCCAGTTTCCACAGGGTTCACTCTTAATCAGCTCTTAGTTAATTCTTAGTCAGCTCTCTTAATTAGCTTTCTTAGTCCACTCTGGACCGGGGCACTGTGGGATCCCCAGATATCTACATGTGATGTTGTAGTTTGCCTTTGAGGCATGGTTTGGCTGTGGTATGTCCCTCCTGTTGTGTGTTGCTAGGAATTGCTGGGGAAAGGTCTCCCAGATTTGTCTAGTTTAAGGCAGGGCTGGGTATAGGTTGGGAGCTGGAGCTTTTCCTGGTTGGCCTAGGTGTTGGGGTGCGTTCACCTCTTACAGATTTTTTTTTTAAAGACTCTGGCCAGAATTCCATTAATAAGTTGTCTCTTTAGGTAAAGAGATTTTTTTAAATAGGAAATTTATTAGTTTTTCATTTGGTCTAATGTTTTCTTTTTATATTCTCTGTGTAATCTACACTTTATGTATCTCTCTTCCTTCTTTCCTTTCTTTCCTCTTCACTTCTCCATCCCCTCCGTCTTCTTCTTTTTTCTTTTTAAAATTTCTTTATTTAATGTGTACCAGTGCTTTGCCTGTATATAATCTGTGTGAAGGTGTCAGATCCCCCTAGAACTAAAGTTAGACAGTTGTGAGCTGCCATGTGGGTACTAGGAATTGAACCTGGGCCTCTGGAAGAGAAGTCAGTGCTCTTAACCTCTGAGCCATCTCTCCAGCCCCCTCTCCTTATTTTATCCCACACCCACATACACACAAATATGAAACCTATATGACAAGTATAGCTAATACTAATCACACACATGTGACATGTGAACATCGTTGAGGGGACTTGCTGGCAGAACCTCACTCCTTACACAGGCTGTGAAATGGCTGCTGTTATTACACCTATTTCACAAGAGACCACCTTGAGTTTTTTAGAAATGGTGGAGCCCTTACACAATGTCTCACAAGTTTATTAGAAACAGAAATAATCATGAATCACATTGTTTTATGTACTCCTCAGTCTTTCCAAATCTTAGTCATCTTTATCTTGCTATTTTGGAAGAGGTAGTTTGTAGAACTGTTTGGAAAAAAAAGAAGTGTTCTCATCCAATACATCCATTCTGACGGATGGGAAGAATGCGAGGAATATTGCAGGGATGGACAATGAAAGCTACCAAAGCTAAGATGTTGCTGTCCCCAAGAACCAACTGGATCTGCCCATGCTGAGTGTGTCCAGCCCAGACAAAGTGAACCGTGTGGGCAGGGTGCACAGCCACTGCACAGAGAGCTCTCTGTTTATTCTCAACATAAACACAGTAGTTTATGTTGGTTAGTCCTCTTGTACCAGCAGGAACCCAGACCAACTCATCACTCAACATCCCCTCCTAGTGATTGCACTTGGGCCACCTGAAACCTAGTGTTTCACACTCTTTCATGAAGGAAGTCTAGCTAGCTCCCCTAGATGGCTGTTTCTGAGAAAGGGGTAATGCTGCAAGATTTACTGGAACAAGATACTTAAATAATTCTCAGAAATCCAGAATACAGATGTGTTGTGGCTCAGTTGTTACGTAGCTTGCCCAACATCTATAAAGCCCGGGTTTTAATACTCAGCACTGAATAAACCCAGTGTGGGGTGCACACCTGTAACCCCAGAACCAGTAAGGTGGATGAAGGAGAATTTCATCCTTGGATACATGGCAAGTTATAGTTCAGCCTAGATTATGAAAGAGTTGGGAGGGAGGGGGGAGGGAGGGAGGGAGCTTGCATGCAGCATGCATTAGAATATTAAGACCTTGGAGGTGGTCTTCAGAAAAGGAACATTCAACAATTTAACTTCTGGGCTTGGAACTCTCTTAAGAGCTTAAAGAAAAAGCTCTCTGCTTAGCAGAGCTGAGGAACTGTTGTCCAAGACAAAAGAATTCTGTCAGTCAAACGTGCTTTGTGAAGGGCTGAGGAGGGTACAAGATCAAGGAGAGATCTTAATTGAGTCTACCTGGTAACCCCTGCTTTCTGAGTTTTAATTTCTTGGATGACTAGTCTGCTGATAGTATCAGAAATTTACAGAGGAAGAAATAGTCCTGCTTCACTTTCCACTGCAGAGGCAGAATGAATAACCTTGAACAACTTCCCCCTTGTCTTGCTTCATTCTTGGAGAGCTTGAGACGGACTGTGGTGTGATCTGAGGACTCCTGAGTGCACACCAGGTGCCAGCCCCAGCTCAGCATCCCACCCTACCCCAGTCCACTCCTACTGTGTGCTTCCATAGTCAGTTAGTGCTGGATCCTCAAGGCTTATGCTATAGACAACGTATAACTGTGTCATGGGGACAGCTAGCCGTAGGTGGCCAGTGAGTGGTCTTTAAAAGGATGTTAGGAGGAAAGGAGAAGAAGAAAGTGGACAGAGGTTTAGACTTATTAGCTTGTCCAACATCACACCTCTAGCAAGAAGCACCAGACCTCCAAACAGATCAGCTTAGTTCTTAGGCACCTCACAAGCCACCAGGACTTGTGTGAAAAGGCTCTTGTTGGTCATATCTGCTCACTGTATAAGCTCTGGTCAGATTTTAGCTTGCACCAAGCATGGTGGCATATGCCTATAATCCCAGAACTCTGTGGGAAGGCCAGAAGACGAGGATTTTAAGTTCATTCTGGTTTTCACATTGAGTTAGAAGCCAGCTACCTTTCAGAAAGCTCATGTCATACCTTGCATGATTGAAGTTGTGTGTGTGGGCCTCCCTTTTCTTCACACTTGATAATGAGAGTAGCTAAAATGTATTGAGTCACATTTTAAGAACTTCACAGAGCTGATTGCCTACAGTTGTTCCCCAGAAACAAGAAAATTATCTCTTTAGAGTCCAGGAAACCAAGTGGCACAGAAAATAGTTGCTTTAGCTTCTAATCCAGTGGAGGAGTCAGGGTTTGAAATGGCTCAGTTTAATCTCCAGCTGATGCTCTGCTCTTCTTCTCTAAAATCATCCTTTCTGTCCGGGGCAGATCCCAAGAGAAACAAGAGCCAAGGCAATGACTGCACAGATGCTTCAGTGAGTAAAGTGCTTGCCCCAGGCATGAGGGCTTGAGTTCAGATCCCCAGCACTTACTTGAAAAGCCAGATGCTAAGGTGTCTGCAATGCCAGCATCATGGAGGCAGAGACAGACTAATCCCTGAGGCTCACTGACTAGTCAGTCTAGCCACATTGGAGAGCTCTAATTTCGGTGAGAGACTCCATCACAAAAATAATAAATAAATAAATAAATAAATAAATAAATAAATAAATAAATAAGGAGGTGAAGCAACTGAGAAGGCAATCTTTGGCTTTTACACACCACACAGACACAGACACACATATGCTCCTGAACATACCACATGAACACATACATATACCACAAGTACACACACAAATAAATAAAAATAAATAAGGTTCAGAAAAACTGGTGAAGACATCCAGCACTGACCTCTGGCATCATGTGCATGTGTACATGCATGGCCATACATTCAATGCACATGCAATTGCACACACATGAAGAACACAGACAGATAGCACTCTTCTTTGGAAGGTTAACCATAAATAGTTTATTAATTTAACCTGTGTTAACGTGTTAATATGTGGGCTATGTAGAGTGCTAAGCACTTACAAATATTCACTCACTTGATTCTCCTGGCATCACTAAGTAACATAGAGGCCATTGTTATTTCCATTACTATTTTCAAATCATAATAAATAACCCGAAGTACAGACAGACAGGGAATAGCCACTTTGAAACTGAAAACCCAAACATTGTACCTCTCTAATCTGTGGAACTACACACCCCTGAAAAGAACACGCAGGTGCCTTATTTCAAATGAAATAACCTTCAGAGACCAGTGGCTGAACATGGTCTCCAAAAAGAAAGCACGGACAGCCACAATCCTAAAAGTTCACAAGCTAAATAACTAGGCGGGTTAATCACTGTCCAGTGTAGGGTTTCTGGACACATGGCATCCTGTTGGTCCTTCTGCAAGCTTGTAACCAATTGGGTGTTTGGGGTTTTGTTTGCATGAGGTTGGTTTCCTTCCGTGTAGCTGGTTCAAAAAGATTTAGCTGTCAGCCAGAGTCAGGCAAGAGGAGAGAGGCAGGCTGTGAGGGACCAACTCCCTCTGTCCAGTGCACTTGACGAAGGTGGGCTCCCTGTTGATCCAAGAACTGAGCCCCTCCCTCCTTTGCAGGACACATCCCTTACATCAATGCAAGCTCTTTCACAACTCCAATGGGGGGGGGGCGTCAGAGTTGGCTCATTTGTAAGCAGCAGGGGCCAAAGTTCAAAGGAAGCAGTGGGAACTTCAACCTCGCTAAGGCAGGAAGCAGTATTGAACTGATTATCTGCAAAGCCAGCCTGACTCAGGGAGTCTAGCCTCAGAGACTGGAACCCTGATATGAATCCTAGCATGTGACATGTCTGCCATATATATAAGCTACATAACTCAAAAATAGAAACATAAGTAAAGATAGATACCTAGAAGAACCAGTCTTGGTTCACAAACATAAATTTTTTCTGTTTCCTGGCATGCCAAAAGGAATGGCAGACACACTACAGTCACATTCCATTCGCTCTTTTCCTTTTCTCTCTCTCTGATGTTTGAGAAAGGCAGTACTATCCAGGCGGGAGGTGCTGGTTGTGGTTCCACAGCACTCACCATGTCCTGGGTACATTATGTAATCTCTTGAGCCTGGAGCACTTTATTCTCTTCCCACCACCCCTAAATAGCTCAGTTGGTAAGGTTCTCTCCACGTGAGCACAAGGACCTGAGTTCAGTGCTCACAATCCATGTAAGAAAGGCTGGGTTTGCTGGTCCTTCCTTTGTTCTTTGTACTGAGGAGGTGGAGACAGGAGGCTAGCTGGGGCTTTCTGGCCAGCCAGCCTAGCTAAGGACAGAGTCTAAGGACAGTGAGAGGTCCTGTCCAAAACATAGGTGGATTGCACCTAAGGAACAATACCCAAGGTTGACCTCTGGCCTTCACACACCATGCATACACATACATATGCACACTGACACCACACTCTTACTCCCAGAGCTGTAGAAAAGCTTTTCCCCCATTTCAGCCTCCATCCCAGGCTGCCCTGCACTATACACACCCTCTCCTTCCAGTAACTCCCTTAGCCTATTGCAATCATCCGGTTACCAGCTCATCCTCGCTCCCCTGACTCCCAATGCCAGCACACTGCCTGCAACATGACAGAGGACATATACAGCCTTTTAGAGTATGAAGGAGGGAGAGTACAAATACACAAGAGAAGATGGGTGGAGAGGAGAGAGATGGATAGGATTGAGAAGTGCTAGAAAGACAGCCTTTACTGATTACATCCAACCTTTTTGTCCAGCATCTAAAATGTCTTGCTTTACTGGAATGTTCCTTGAGGTCAAGGCTCTGACCCAGGTATCTCCTTCTTTCTTTTCCCAGGGTGACATGTGAGACCATGAACAGCCAGGCACCTCACATTCCTTTACAAGATACATTTTTAAAAGACAAGTGGGAGGAAGTCATATCAGAACCGTGGAGCTGAAAGTGGAGGAAAGGGGCCCCCAAAGGGAAGGGAGGGATCAGTTTCAGTGAGTCAGAGTACAGGCGTGAAAACCTGCCATTCCCACCCTGCCCTCCTGCATGCCTTTCTTGAGGAAGCCCTTTCTGCAAGCTGGAACTGGTGGCTTGCTCCTGCATGGAATGAGAATGTCTAGCGACCCTCCAACAGAATGCCAGCGGGTCTCCTGCCCCACTCCCCTTATGTATCTGTTCCTCGTTCCCTGTGACTGCAGCTCAGTGACTATGGATTTGGTAAGGAACAACTCTATTGGTTATCTCAGCCACAAAAAGAACATCAGGGGTCACTTCAGCCCACTTTGCCTTGGGGGGTAGCCTCTGTCTATTACCTGTGGGAAATGGACAGCTGGTTTCTGTGTGAACCTGTGGTGGCCTCTCAAGCAGCATTGCTGTCTTAGAGCACTCCATCTGCACAGAATCCAGATCCTACTGTTTTCAAACTTCCATGGGGGAGAAAATGAAGCAGACACAGTACATGTGTTAATTCACATCACCAGACAGGCTGCAGGGTTCAAGCCTATGGTAAAGGGAACCTCTGTTGTTTTACCCACAAAAATAAACAAATATCACATTGTTTCTTTTTATCCTTTAGTAAAAATAAATCCTTAAAATTTATGATTATTTCTGAAGGCTTTAGTTTTTCCCAAGTTGTATCTGTTTCTATTAAACATATCAGGGACTAACATAGAAAACAAGCATATTTATCTGGTGCTAAGGATCAAATCCAGCACTTCACCCATGATAAATACATATTCTATCACAGCTACATGCAGAGGTGATAGAAAAAATATTTGATGATTATTTAATAATTTATTTAAAATAATAAAAATTCATTCCATAGTAACATAAATAATATTTTATGAGACTACAATTACACTTTCCAAAACCAAAATATATTTCTGCAAATCTCTTTAATGTTCAACTTGAGAAAAGACACCTAGATTTCACATTTCCAGAGACAAAGACAGGAGACAGAGAAAGGCTGACAGAGAGAGAGGGGCACACACACACACACACACACACACACACACACACACACACAGAGGACAAGGGTGCCAATGTACCACTTATGAACCAGTGTTTAGAGTGACCCCATGTAGAGAGGATAAAGCATAGCTTGGATTTGAGAGACAGCTTTGTGGGACAGCACTTCCTGTGCAAACATGAAGACCTGAGTTTGGATCTCAGCACCCATGTAGCTGTATGCGTGCCTGAAGCTCCAGTGCTGTGGACGCAGACACAGGAGGATTGCTGGAACTTTCCTCCTAGTTTCAGGCCCACTGAGAGTCCCTGTCTCAAGAGAGTGAGACAGTGTGATCATTCACCTCTGACTTTTGCATGCATACTTAACACACACATACCTCCCACACAAGTGTAACTTATGTAGCTTTTCCTAGAGTCCAATAATAATACCTTTCATTTTTTTCAGCCCGTTAGCCCCCCAGTAACCACATCCCTCCACACCCCTCAAGCTATGTTTCAAATGGCTACACCCTAGATAGTCAGATACAGGTCACACACTCTTGCTCTGTGTTTTGATTGTGGGCACAGGCTTTGATCAACACAACAGATAGCTAAGCTCCTCATTTTCCTGTTTGGTGCCTTCCCATAGTAGGCACCCTCCTAGGCATGGGCAGTCTGCTGCCTGTGGTGATATATTATATATTTAATAAAATCAGCCTGGAATATCAGAGAACAGAATCACCCATAGTCAAGCCATGAAGGTCAGAGAGTGGTGACCCACCCCTTTTAATCCCATATCTCAGGAAACAGAGATCTTTCTGGATTTCTGGAGTTCAAGACTTATCAACCAAGCAGTCATAGCTCATACCTTTAATAGTAACTCTAGGATTATATTAGAGTTGAACTAGAGGTGAAACAGCTGGGTGGGAAAGATATATAAGGCAGTAATTGAAGCATTCTGTAGGCGCGGCCAGCCAGGCAGAGGGCTCTTGAGGACAGCATTTACCCTGTTCGGCCTGACAAGTTGGCTGGGTGAGAATTGACTGTGATCTGTTTCCTTTCTCTGATATTCTAGCTTTTCCTCAATATCTGGCCCTGAGTTTTCATCATATGCTAACTAGGGTTTGTGTAATAGGAGCCCATGTGGGGCATGTAGCCACACATAGCCTAGGATATCTATATATGGGGCCTAACACATGCATGAAAACATAAACTTACTTAAAACCATATCATGTTTTTCTGCAATTTTGTTTTTGTACCATGTTTGCTTCATTCTTGAAAGATAACTATAGATGACAATCTTAAAAAGCAGAATCCAGCTGCTTACTTTTCAGTCTAAGCTGAGTTGAATTTTGTAGTTCTGGCCATCAAGAAAAATTGTACTTCCTAACTATTGCTAACAGTGAATGGTTAGTGACACAGATCACGGCCTGATTGTCTTTCCTGGGAACTAGGCATGGAGGAGACTGGAAACGCCACTACTAAGAGATAGGCTTGTGCACCCAGAGAATGACAACTCTATGCTCTACAGTAACAAGCTTGTGGAAGGTGGTGATTTCTCTGAGACTAACAAGTGGATGAAGTGGATGTGGCTGATGAAGGACATAAGATTCAGAGCTGGAAAGATGGCTCAGAAGTTGAAGGCACTTACAGACAGGACCTGGGTTTAGTTCCCAGCACCCACATGGAGGCTCACAACTAACTGTCACGTAGTTCTGAGGAAACTGATGCCTTGTTCTGGACTCTGAGAGCATTAGGCAGGCACATGATGTGCATACATACATGCTGGCAAAACACACACATAATCTTTTTTAAAAAAATCATCTATCTTAGAGAATATAAGTTTAAAAACAATTTTTATAAATATTTATTTATTTTATGTATATGAGTGCTCTATCTGCATGTACAACTTTATGCCAGGAGAGAGTATCAGATTCCATTAGAAATGGTTGGTAGTCACTATGTGATTGCTGGGAATTGAACTCAGGACCTCTGGAAGAGCAGCCAGTGCTCTTAACCAATGAACCATCCCTTCAGCCCTCAAACACAATTTTTATATGAAATTTATTTTTATAGGAAGGAAGCACCCACATCATGGCATACGTGTGCAGGTGAGAGGAGAGCGCAGGAAGCGGGTCTTCCCTTCCACCACGTGAGTCCCAGGGAGCAAACCTAGGTGATCAGGTGGGCAGAAAATCTGTTCCTTGCTGAGCCATCTCAATGATGTCTATGATGTTGAGAACAATAACCTTAGACTTCAGGCTGCAAATCTACAAAATTTGATAAGCATTCACATTTATAAATGCAATGCAGATTGTTAATTGTTGATCCACTTTCCTTTCTCTCAACATGGCACATCATTGTGGCCTCTCTCTCTCATACTAAGACAACAACCCCACACTAAGGAACAGTAAACTTTTTTCCATTCACATTGCAAGCTGGGAATGCTGCAACTGCCGGGGAGCCATTGATCCTGGGGCCAAATCTGCCATTCTACGTGGAAACACACTCAGAGACATGAAGTGACTTATTCAGCCAAGACCATGTGTCCATAAGACAGTCAAATCTAACAAATGAATTACGGATCATCTACACCAGGAGAATGGGTACTCCAGGGCATTATGGGTCCAGACCACTGGAGATCCAATCACTGGCTCTAGAATATTCTACCCTGGACTTATTGGGAATCATCAAATAAAGCCTGAAATATCTCCTTCAAACCATAGAAAACACCCTCCTGTGAATGTACTGTACACCATCCCATCCCAGGCATCTGAGTGAACTTCCACCCTTTCCACATCTTCATCCTCTTCTCCCTGACAGCAGCCCCTCTTCTTACTCCCAAGGTGTGCCCATCACCCCAGGAACAGGAAGAAACAAACCTTGTGCTGGCTTCCTGATGCGGTAATTGTTTGTTTCTTATCTTTTATTGCTAAACTCCCAGGAGTGATATATACATTGTGTTTTCTCTCCTTCTCCCCTCCATTGACTCCTGTAAACCCTTGCAGCCTGGCTGCCTTCCCAGCACTCTACAGAAATTACCCACTCAAGGGTCAATGATGCACTTGTCAAATGTGCAAATTTCACTGTGTTCAAATTCTTGCTGTCCGTGTCCAAGCTTTGGTCATCATCAGAGAGCCATTATAATAACACAGACACTCTTTTTACTTAAAAATAGGTCAGGTATTTAGAGGTCTTTTATAGCTCAGTAGCTCAAAACAGGTTTTCTGGCATCAGACTGCCTAGTTCAAACCTTGTTGCCCCAGTGGACTAGCTTATTCCCAGGAAGTGAGCCATACCTAAAGGCTTGCATATCTACAAACCTTGTTAGCCTTGGTGAAGCCCATGGGATAGTCCTGTCTTGTGCACAACCTGGTGTTTTCACATACCATTCACTGTCCCTCTCCACTGCCTGCTAAGAGTCATAATAAGAGCAGTGTCTTGGCTGCTGCTATGTGCCAGCTCATTTCCTTCTACTTGCCATAGTGTTATCACTGCCACCATCCAATGCTTCTCCTCACAGGCATATGCAGCTTTCTGCATTTTTTCACTTAAAAAAAAAAAAACCCAAAACACCCCATCTGACCTCCACTTTCATTATGAGAGTGCATCTCTTTTAAGCAGCACATTTCTCTCATTGCCTCTGTGTGTATAGGAAACAACAGGCCCAGTAGTATTTATGACACCTTGAAGCTAACTATAGGTACAACCTATAGGCTGTTAATAAAAAAACAACCAGATGGTCTAAACTAAAGAAATTACTCTAATAACTTGCCATAATCTTTGGATATGCTTTTGCTGAAAGCATGATTTTGCTCCTATGCACAATGTAACCTACTAGGTGGTGAATAGAGGCAGTTTTGTAGATTTGAAGAGGGTTGTGCAGGTCCCTGGCATTGCAAAGGGCTTTCCCAGCATCATAGTACCAGGTCTTCAGAAACATCATGGGTAAATACTGCTATAATCTTCATTACACAGACAAAATGGGAGCAAAATGGAATCTACCCAGGCCACAGTAAGCTAGGTTTCCAACATGAGTGCACCTGCCACCAAGCCCTTATTCCATTCCATCTGTTTCTGTGATCCTTTCAGAAGGACATGCTCCTGGTTTTCTGGCCACACCCACTGTTGACCTTCCACCATCTCTGGCTTCTGTTCCTTCTTTTATTCCTGTGTGAATCTAGAAATGGCATGGGGTGGTCCTTCATTGTTCCTCCACACTTGACCATTAATCCTTATCATTTATCTCCCCAACAACTTCTACAGATCTCTATGCTTGGTAGCAGAATAGTACACACTCATGGAATAAATAAGCAAATCAGCTTTCCAAAGACAATATGAGTAAGTACATACTAATAAATTTGCTTTCAATAAATGATGTTATATATTTTAATTAAATCTTTACAATTTTAGGCTTTTGTTTTATTTAACTTTAATTTTAATTTCTGATTGTTTAGTTTTTTTGTTTTTCCAGCAGGATTTCTTTGTGTAGCCCTGGATGTCCTGGAACTTTCTCTGTCAACCAGGCTGGCTTCAAATTTGGAGACCCACCTGCCTCTGCCTCCCAGGGGCTGGGATTAGAGGTGTGAGCCATCACCACCTGGCTTAATTTTAAACTTTAGAGTTAGGGTCCCTTGTAGCCCACAGTGACTTTGAGGACGCCGTGTCTCGAGCAACAGATTATTCTGCTTACACGTTCAAATTCTGGGATTATAGGCACACATCACAGATTGGTTTAGTTCAGTACTGGGAATCAAACTCAGGGCCTCATGCAAGCCAGTAAACACTATCTTTTTATTCACTGTTATTTTTAAGACAAGACAAGGTTCCACTATATAGCCATGATACTCTTGGAACTCAGAGATCTGCCTGCCTCCTCCTCTGCTGGAATTAAAGGCATCGACCACCATTTAGTCCTGAGTTCCAGCTTATTTATCTATCTATTATCTATCTATCTATCTATCTATCTATCTATCTATCTATCTATTTATTTTTGGCTTTTTGAGACAAGATTTCTCTCTATAACAGCTCTGGCTGTCCAGGAACTCAATTTGCAGGCCAGAGTGACTTCAGATTCACAGAGATCCACCTGCCTCTGCCTCCAGAATACTGGGATTAAAGGTGTGCATTACTATGCTTGGCAAGGTCCATCTTTTAAAGTGTTTTTATTAAGGAACAGTCAGTAGACAGGATCAAACATACATGTCTACATTCAGGTCTTCTGTGAAATTTTCTGCTTTTTTTAAAACATACTTTTATGGTTATATGTGATTGGAAAATATTTGAGTATTAGAAAATATTCAGAAAAGCCAAAAATCAGAAACTAAGACTATTCTTAATACTATCATGCAGGTACATTAGCCTCGAATGAAAGAAAATGTCTTTCTAGGCTATACAGTCAAACCCTGTGAACATTCTGACACTGAAATGCACTTGTTTCTTCAGGAGATATTTATTGAATGCCTATTGGGCACAGACCTAGATATAAATGCACAAATAGAACAAAAAAAGAAAATAGAACAGAATAAACAAAAACCCCACTCAGGGGCTGGAGACGTGGCTCAGCAGTTAAAAGCACAGGCTGTCCAGAGGACTGGTTTGATTCCCAGAATCACATGGCAGTTTACAAACATCTGTAACTCCATTTCTAGAAGACTTGATGCCCTTTCTTGGCCTCCAAAATCACCAGACCTGCTCATGATGCTCAGATATACATGCAAGCAAATTATCCATTCCTACACTTAAATTTTTTTAAAAAAAATTCTCAGTCTGTATTCAAGTGGGGAAAACAGACTGAAAACTAAATAATTTAGAAGCATGTTGGAAGGTATTTGGTATTATAGAAAAAGAAAAGCATGTTCTGGAAATGAGAACTTGGAGTGTGAGGAGAGGAAATTTATCATTTTTAATCACGTGATCCCAGCATGCCTCATTGAAAAGGCAGCATTGCATGAAGACATGGGGATTTAGAATCCAGGGGAAGAATATAGCAGGTGGAAAAATAGCAAAGTGCCAGGCCCCTGGGGTGCTAAAACTGGGTCACAAAAGTTCAGAGAGGGGATGAGGGGCTAGAATGGACATAAGAGGGCAGTAGTAGATGAGACTAGAGAAAGAAAGACACCCAGATCCTGAGAGGACAGAGGATGGTGGAAAGGGCTGTGAACTGGGGCTGCTGGAGGGCTTGGAGCTGGTAAGAAAAGGAACAGGGACCAAGACCGGGAGAGTCCCAGAGAAGCCATTGCCTGGCAGGGATGCTGGTGACATAAAGTGGGTCAGCAGGGGGTGAAGTAAAGCCGGTCTCCAGACCCTTCTTAAAGGAAGAATATGCCTTCCCCATGCCTCTGTTTAGATAAGGAGAGAAAAGGAGAAGCCAAGGCATCTGCTGAAATAAGCGATCATCACTGAGGTAGAGCTGAGAGAAGGTGTAAAGAGGAGCTTTGTCCATCTGCTTGCATGTTTTAGCATGTTAATGCTGATAGAGGATTGATGTACATGTCTGAGGTTCAAGTTCCGTAGTTAATGACTTTTCTCCCCTTATAACAGTAAGCCGATTGGGGCTTGTACTTCCCTTTTTAGCTAAGTGTTTAATTTTGACACAGAACTTCCCTCCCTAAAGGCCTGTTTGTCTGTATGTTTTTCATCTTCTGATTGGTAAGTTCTTTGAAAGCCATGTTCTATCTTTGTGTAGTAAAAAGGCAAAAAACATTATTTTAAAAATTAACTGTTTCTGCAGTGTGTGCACATGTGTGGGTGATATCTCCTGTAGTGCTGGGAGGCCTTGGAAAACAGGATGATCTTTTGTTTGGAAAAGCAAGGTGGAAATCATCGGGTACAAAGGTTTCTCTAGTTCAAGTGGGAAAGGGAGGCCAAAAAAAGGAAGGTAAATGGTCACTACAACATAATGGCAAAGTTGTTCCATCTTTTCTCTTTCGGCTTGAGTCACAGGCGTATTGAAAGCATCCCCAAGTCATAAAAGGGATGGGAAGAAGTCATTTTTTTCAAGGTAGGGACCGTCAAGGGCCCAGAAGCACAGAAGACAGTAGGTCCAAGGCAGGGATCTCTAAAAGCTGAAAATGCTTTGCCGCTGCCTCATAACCATGCACCAGGTATGGTTCTGAGGATGTAGTCTTCACAACAGCATTATCTATTTCTTCCATTTTTCAGATGGCAACTCTGTGCCACAGGGAGGCTGCATGACTGGCTTAGCATCTTGTACTAAGAAGGTCTTGTGCTAGTACCCATACGTCATTGCATTAACTCTAAGATGGTAACAGTTAGTCTAGAACAGCCTGTAAAATTGAACTGAGAGATACTTGGATTCACACTTTTCCTTAGGAGACAGAGTACTGGAGAGAGCTAGGAGTGACCTCTAGCATCCACACACATGTGATGGAGAAAGGCCAGCTGCAGAGTTCAGAGTGAGGTGGTGCTACTTCTCTGCTTCGTCCAGTCCTATGCAGGACTTTTTCTGGCTACTAAAGAAGAGTGTCAGCTCAGAAACCTGGAAGCTGCTGAGACACTCCTGTCAGTCAAATTTGGACTACTGCATGAAGCTCTGTGCAGATTAAGTGCTTGGTTTTTGTTTCGTAAGAGCTTTAAAAATGTTAGGAAGTGAGGCCAGAGAGATGGCTCAGCAGTTAGGAGCACTTGCTGCTCTTTCAGAGGACCTCAGTTCATTTCCTAGAACCCACACTGGGTGGCTCACAACAGTCTATAACTAGCTGCAGGGAGTCCAGCATCTACTAACCTAAACACACACACATACTGCACACAAGCATGCACACACACACACTGCACACAAGCATGCACACACACACACTGCACACAAGCATGCACACACACACACTGCACACACACACATTGCACACAGACACACAGAGGCTCAAACACACACAATCTTTTTTAAAAGTTAGGAAGCAGCGAGCTAAACCTGCTGAACCTTGCTACTGAGCAGACCCAAAGGAAATTGCTCAGACATGTCCCACTGCCCCCAACACCTCAGCTCACCCCCATACCCATAGAAGGCAGACACACTCATTATTCCTGCTTCGGAAAGAGCTGGTACCTCTGGGTTCCGGAGAAAGAACACTCAGCTCGCCTTCCCTCCCATGAACAATTGAGCAGAAGGAAACAGGACATTCAGGCCTGGACTTCCCCACAGGAAACTCCTGCCTCCTGCTTCCCTCCTCCATGGCCCTGGTAGAGTTCCAGGTGAGCTACAGCCCGTTCTATAAGCAGACTCCAAGGATGGCCAGCGAGCCCAAATGGACTTAAAACCATTTTTAAAAAGCTGTTGCATTCTTAAAATACTCTCTAAAATATTTTTATTATTTTATATATGTGGATGGCTTACTTACATGTGTGTCTATGTACCTCGGGTGTGCTCGGTGCCTGAGGAGGGCATCAGATCCCCTGGATCTGGAGTTACAGATGGTTGTGCACTGTCATGTGGGTCCTAGGAATCAAATGTAGATTCTCTGGAAGACCAGCCACACCAATGGGATGTTCCTCACTATTTATCAGAGTTGTTCATGCCATTGTTACTGTATTGTTGTGTGATAAAATGCCACAACCAAAACCAACTTGCAGAGAAAGAGTTTATTTTGGCTTATAGTTCAAGGGAGGTAAGTGTCCACCATGCAGTGTGAGGGGTGGGGTGGCAGTGAGCTGCAGACATGGTGGCCAGAGCAGGAAGCTGAGAGAGAGCTCACATCTTCAATCACAAGCACAAAGCAGACAGGCCAAACTGGAAGTAGGGTGAGGTTATACCTGTGACATACTTCCCCCAACTGAAACCTCCCCAAACAGCGTCACTAACTGAGGACTTTCAAACAATAGAGCCTACGGGGATATTTCTCATTAAAACCACCACACTGATTATCTTCTAAAACTGGGTTAGGATTTTAGCAGAGGCTAAGATCTCTGGAGTTTGTGGTTAACAAACCCCTTTAAATCCATTCAACACTTTCTCACTCCAATGGCAAAGAAATCTCTCTACAGCTGAGAACCTGCAAATATTCGATCACATCATTTTAGAGACTCAAAAAAAGATTTAAAAAGCAATATATATGTTTCATTTTTGCAATCAAAGAACAGGGATGAAAAAGGAGACAATAATCATCCCATCATTCCATCTGACCACCGAAGAAGAGACATGTAAAAAATGCAGGTGAGCCACGGGCTGGGACACATGGCAGATAGATTACTAAAAATGAGTTAAATTAAGATAAAAGAGCTAGCTAATAATGTGCATGAGACATGACCAAACAATATAAAGTTAATATAAGCGTCTGATTCATTTCTTTGGGGGACAAAAGCCACCACGGGCCAAGTCCAAACCTCTGGCCTTCTACAACATGCTCCCCCAAAAGGAGTGGCACTATTAGAAGGTGTGGCTTTATTGGAGCAGCTGTGACCTTGTTGGAGGAAGTGTGTCACTATAGAGGCAGACTTTGAGGTCTCATATATGCTCAAGTTTTGTTCACTGTGACACTCAGACCACTTCCTATTGCTTGCAATATGCAGGAATCTCAATTCCTTCTTCAGCATCATGTCTGCTTATATGATGCCATGTGCCACCATGATGATAATGGACTGAACCTCTGTACTGTAAGTAAGCCACCCCAATTAAATGTTTTTATTTGTAAGAGTTGCCATGGTCATGGTGTTTCTTTACAGCAACTGAACCCTAACCAAACACTAACTCATTTTTATATTTCACAAAGTAATTAGTATGATCAACTTGAAACCTTTCTTAAACACATAGACAATACACACAGGCCTTCTCAAAGCTTTTTCAAGTGTAAGCAAATCATAGTCTGCAGGCTAAATCTGACCTACTGACTGCTTTTATCAATAAAGCTTTATTGGAACACAGCCACATATATTCTCCTATATACTGGCAACAGCTGTCTTTCTAGCAGATGTACAAAGATGAGTCATTATGACAAAGGCCATTGGTCACACCAAGTCTAAATAGTTATGATGCAGTCATTTGCATAAAGTGCTTGTTTCTTCCTGACCTGTGCCCTACTCTTACAACTATCATGAAGTAGTTGAGAGTTAACAGAAAACATCATGAACATCCTTTAGGTTACTGAGTATAGATCTAACTTTCTCTTTTCTTTTCTTCATCCTTCTTCTCCCTCTCTTTCTATTTCCCTTTTTGTCTTAAGAACTAGTTTGGCTGTCCTCCTGAGCGAGGTATCACAAACCCAGAAAGATAAACAGGGGATGTACTCACTCATTAGTGGACTCTAAACAAAACAAAACAAAAAACCCACAAAAACAAACAAACAAACAAAGCAAAGCATGCCCAAGCTGCAAACCACAACCACTGAACAGTTTGGGATCTGAAACACCTTGGACTGACTCCTTGGATCCCACTCCCCCTAGCGGAACACCTGACTCAGTCTTGAGGTTGGGGAGAGAAAACTGGATTTGCCAGGAGTGGAGGCTGAACTAAACAATATTGGGACCGTGGGACCTTGGGACCACCTGCCCTTGGTGGGGGAATGGGGAGATGTGGAGAAGAGAGAATGAACTGATGTGGTGGGAGGGGGAAGGGTCCTTGAATAAGGATATACAAGGATAGAAAATGTGACTTCTTTATTCATAATAATAAAAAAAAGAAGAAAAAAAAAAAGAAAGAAAGAGTTTGGCTGTATATGTAACCCAGGTGGGTGTGAAACTTACTATCCCCCTGCCTCAGTCATCCAAATGCTGTAATTATAGGAATGTATCACAATGGCCAGCTTAGACCTCTTTTTCTTTGCTAGCCATATTTTGGTGGGAAATGGTACCTGTGGCCAAGCCTGATGACTCCTCCCCCACCCCAGGACCCATAGTGTGGCATAATGTCCTCTAACCTTTATACAGACACCCTACACAAAGCTGCATAAACAGATAAATGTAATACTAATGAAATTATTTTAAAGCCATCCACCTATTATTTCACAACATAAAGAAGTATTACTAATTCTCGACTTTCACTGTCAATGACTGCTAGACTGCTTTCAGGCTTCTGCCTCTGTGGATAATGCTAAGCGGAACTGGATGCACTAAAGGAATCCAAGGAGCTCTCAAGAGAGACCTGACCTCATTGCAAACATGCACCTCCTGCTGTAAACTCCCTGAAGCTGCAGATTGAGACAGCCTTGGATGGAGGGCTAAGAGGAATCAGACATTGAGGATGCAAAGTATCCAATGGCACCTGCATCCTCATAGTCACCTGGTGCTTCCTGGATGGCTCCTGTTTGTAGAGCTTTTGTTGAGCATGCATTCTACAACCTACCCCGTTCATGTCCTCTAAGAAACTTACCCAGTACCACCGACCTGGGGCCCATATCACCACATCCAGATAACATTTTCTGCCACTGGCAAGATTACAGGTCTCTTGAGACAAAGCAGAATGAGTTATGAAAGGAATCTTCACAGATCTTTACTCCTGACCTCCAGGAGGTAATACATCTGTTTTTCCATAGGAATTCTGGGTAAACTCAGGTGCGCTCAGACATCCTGAAGACACTCCCATGATACTATCCCTATGTTATCAATCAGGCTTGAGGCCTCTCCTTCCCAACCCTCCCAGGGCTCTTACCAGAGGGTAAGCCACAGCACGTTTCTCAGTGATTCATTAACACTTCCCTCCTGTCACTGGCCTTGTGTCTCTCATTCCAAAGGTCTTCCTCAGGCTGCTAGTCATGTGCTCCCTTCCTCCTCCTGCCATCCTGTTTGGGAAGATACATTCATTTCTGAGCTGTCAGCCCACCTCTTACTGGGCAAAGAATGAGTACAGGCCCTGCCAGCTTTTGTCCGGCTGCTGCTCCCCCCACAACCTGCTTTCCTAGTTCCCAGTACAAGCTCACAGAGGAAAGACCCTTTTATCTCCAGCATTTTGGTATCTGGAACAGTCTTCCGGAACATTCCTGAAAGCCATAAATCTTTGCAAGCTTAGGTTTTCCTTTCTGGCTCCTGCCTGAAAACTTGAAGATCATGGTGTTACTAAATTTTAACAAAGCAATCATGATAAAAAATATTACAAAAAGGCAAACTTCAACAGAAAAGGAGTGTCCCTTGGTGTTTGTGCTGCCCCCTACTGGATAGAGATCAATAAATCAGCTGGCCTGTCAAAATGGTCAAAAGGCTTGTAGTTTAATTTAGGTTGACTTTAAATATCAGTCTTGGAAAGTAACACTCAGATTTGTTACAAAGGCAAAGTACACCATGGTGTATTTTGGGCCTCCCAATGTCCATTAAACTGTTCATGCCCTTTGATCCAGTAATTTCCTTTTCAGAAATCTGCCCTGATGAAATAAGAAGAAAGTAAACAAGAGATTAGTGTCTGAGATGACTGTATTGTCACTATTCATGGTAGCCAAGAATCAGAATGAAGTTAAATGTCCAGCAAGCAGGGGGTTCAGGATAGCCACAGGCTGGGCTAGCGGGTCCTTAAAAGCAATCATGTGGCGTTGAAGGGTGCAAAGAGGTATTTATGTCATGATAAGTCAGCAAGCTGCTCCCCCACAACCTAGAACCAAGTCTACATCCACTCTTCCACAAAATGCAGCTGAGCAGAAACTGTGTGGTTTTTACAAGTTGTCTTGCATGCTTAGGGGAGTCTCTGTTTTCTGCTCTCTCAGCTGCTATACCAGTCGATTTGCGTGACCAGGTTTCCAAGACAGAGAAACCACATTTCAGATGCAGGTTTGTGGGTACTGCTTCTAGCACTGAAGAAATTATCCAAATAGTCACAAAGCGGGGCCAAGACTTATGTATTTTCACAGTGGGTTGAGTCAACAATAGCAAGGCACTTTAGCTGGCATATGATCTTGAATACCATTTATGGAGAGTGATTGAGAACATTCTAACATCCACCAACACGCTATGAATCTTACCAGTGAAAATTTATTTCTGATACTTAGTATGCTCATTAGTAAAACCTCTAATGCTTCCCAAAGGTTAAGGTATCTGAAGCATATAAAATGACCTATTTGCAATTATTTTATTCTGATATAATGTTGGCTGAATGCTGATTAGCATGAGAGCTGTCCATGTGACCCAACTTCAAATAATAACACATACACAAATATTTTACAGTAGGTGCTTCCATGCTTCAGAGAGATTCCAGGCATGCAAATCAAGAAAGACAGCAAGCATGCAACAAACTATGTGGTGTGAACTCTAGCTGACTATGTATTTGAATTTTATACTTCTGGCATGCACTCCCTTAAAGATTTTGAATTAGTTTTCTACACTCTCTTCATTGCTTCCTGATTTCTTTTTTCTTTTCTCCTTATGTTTTTTTTATACTTCTTCCTTTCTCCTTCTCTTCCTTCCTTTCTTCTTTCCTTTCTTCCTGTTGAAACAATGGGAATGACGCTCTGACCTAACTTAAGTATATCTGAGCAAACTATAGAGTTGGTCATAGGTTGGTCTTGGAAGGAGCACGTGGGGTCTTTGCCTTTCCATATAACAGGCCTTCATATTAACATTTGAATCTTAGTTGTAAGCTTTAAAAATCCTTTTTTTGGCTGAGATTGCTCAGAGGGTCAAGGTACAAGCCACTGAGCCTGACAACCTGGGTTGGATCCCTGGGAGCCCACGTGACAGAGAAAGAAAAGTAGCATTGTACATTGACCTCCATACACATGATGAGAGCAATTTCCCTCCCTACAATAAAAACATAAATGTTTAAAAAAATAACAGGGGGCTCCTCTCTCACAAAACAATGGTCTCTGTTGAAACAACATTGTTCTTGTGTTCAACGCAGTGATGCACTTCCTGGAATCCATTCATCTGTTCTGAGGAGTTTCTGTCAGTGTGCAGTATGCAGTGCTTTGATGGTATTTAAAGCACCTGCAAGCTTTTAAACTGAGATGGTATGAGAAAAACAAAGTGGCCAGCTCACCTGATCCTCAAGGAAGAGTTCCATGAATTATATTTTCCATTCTATTTTGAAGTGCGAGCAGGTTTAATAAGGGAGTGAGAGTGGGTCTCCAAGCAGAACCCTAACAGGAAAGAGTGGGTGCTGCCCCCAGAGGCTCATGGGAATGGAGGAGCACTCCCTTCCCCTCCCCTCTCCCCTCCAGATCTTCTGCTCCTCAGGAATTTCATACAGAGGCTCACTTGGGTATTCTGAGAGTTTTAGGGAGGTTTTATCAGAGACATCAAAGTGGGAAATATTTGGTTCAGATAACAGGACTAATTGACATTCTTCTCATTCTGCAGAGAAACATAGATCAAGGCAGGGGACTGGGGACTGGTCAGTGTGAGGTTACTCTGTACATTATTAAAGTATCCAAGGCTCAATTTTTTGTTTGGTTTGTTTTTGTTTTTTAGAGACAAAGTTTCTCTGTGTAGCTTTGGCTGTCTTGGAACTCTCTCTGTAGATCAGGTTGGTCTTGAACTCAGAGATCCACCTACTTCTGCTTCCTGAGTGCTGGGTTTAAGAGTGTTTGCCATCCTACCCTGCTTCACTGGAGATTTTTAAAAGTTCTATCTTTTAATTGGAACCCAGGCTTCTACAGCAATAGTGGGCTACAGCGATATCCTTCTTCTTCTCATGGGGCAAGGCTTTTCCTTCTCAGTTCTTTTCCTGGTTGGTGGTCTCAGATGCAAGTGACTTACACAAAAGAATGGCAATGGTGGCAATAACAAGAGCTGGTACTTATGATGAATGCTCTGCTGAGCAGGATTGACCTTGGCTTCATAGATTAACTTGTTCAAAGTCATTTGGCCAGATTCTGACTTGGGAGTTCCGGAGGGTTTTAATACCACTCCCTCTGACCACATGTCTCAGTTGGATAGAGAGGGTGCTAGCTTGAGCTCATTTAAGCCCACTCTCAAGCACTGTGGTAGAGTTTAAAATCACCTTCACCATCCATTGTCACATGCACAGCTCTAGGCACAGGGATGTGGAAGTGTTCAATGAGCATCTTCAGTCTATAGCTTGTGGGTACCTTGCCACACACCCAAAGCAGCCATAATTCTCTCTGCCGCTGATCCATGGTGGCTGCCTAGGGCGGCTTTCCCCTGAGCACCAGAATATTAAAATGGCTCAATTTCTGGAGGCTATTGAGCAAAATAACCTGAACAAATTAATTTCTCCTGGTACAACAGGCTCCATTTGTCATACTACCAACTGGATAGCCCAGGGAGCAGAGGTAGCCTGGTAACTCCTGTGGAAATGTCATGAAGATGTTGAGTGTCTCTGTACCTGTTTGTGACACAGCCCCACAGGTTCTCTGAAGACATCTGGGAGTCGGAATGGTTTGCATTTATTTAGGGGCTAACATTTCAAGTGAGAAGTAAGGTGGAGGCTGAAGAGAATTAAATTATCTTTCTTCCAAGAGAGATAAGCTTGTCTATTCACCACAGCTGGCTCTGATATCCCCAAAGACACTGCCAAGTTTCGCTTGATCATTTCACTACCCTGCTCTCAGCTCAAGTTCAACTTTGTTCAGAGCAAGACATAAAAACAGATTTTTTTTCCTTCTGGCCTGCTACTTGCTTAAGAGGGGAGCTTTTTGGTTGAAATTTTCAATGTGTAGGCCTTAGGCCACAAAAGGCCTCAAGGCAGATCCCCATCTACTCCTTGTCTTTTCAAAGCAGGGAAACGTAATTCAAGGCCTGCAAACAGGGATATCAGTATACGGCTTAGAAGCAGACCTAGAAACCAAAATGGGACCCAGTAGTGACTATTAATGTGATCCTCAAATTCCTGAGGAAAATAATAGTGCCTCTTCTACTGTGGTTCACAGTATAAAATACAGCTACACCCTGTACCATTGCTGTCACTTGAGGCAGGCTAGGAAGGAAAACTAATGGCTGCAGCTTTTCCAGTAACAGGAAAGAGGAAGATGGTCTGACTCAGACAGACATGCTGTACTTGACTTGGCAGCCTGAGCCCATGGGCAGGCTGACCCACGATTCCCAAACCCCTCACATGTTCCCAGAGCAGCCCCAAATCCAGACTCTGCAACAGGTTCTGATTTGTAAACACTCGCAATAAAGTGAAATATCAAACTCTGGATTGGACTAAACACAGTATGTGAATGGGGATCAAGTCAGATGCTGCTGCGGCTGCTTCCTTGGCTCTGAGTCACACCATCCTGCCACCACCAAATATTGGATATGAGTTCTGTAACTCCCCCCCCCTTCTCTCCTCTTTCTTTTCCAGTCTTTTGAGGTAGGGTTTCTGTGTGGCCCTTACTATCCAGGAACTTGCTTTTTATCCAGGCTGGCCTTGAGGGTTAGGGTTAGGGTTAGTTTGAACTAAGAGATCCTTTCTCTGCCTCCCAAGTGTTGAAATTAAAGATGCATCATCACCATTCCTGAGTTCCTTTAGTTATGGCCAAAGTAGGATTTGATTATTAAAAGAGAAGTGATTGCACAGCTGCAGTAGTCAGGGTCAGGGACATTGCATCCCAAGAGAGCTTCCTGTTGGAGTAGAGCGGCAGATATAATCCATATGATAATGTCAGCAGATCTATGAGTCATGAAATGACCCTTTTAGCTCAGTGAGAGCCTGAGCTCCACCCCTTCCTGACTGTGTGACTGTAGGTAATCAGCTGGCTCTCCCTGTACACCATGTATACTTGTACAAGTTCATGTGATTTTAGACAAAACTCTGAGGACACAGGGGCTCTAAAGTCATTACAGAGGTGGGAATGACCAAGAGTAAAAATGACAAGCTCTGTGTTTTCAGGAACAATAAGGAAGAGAGCCTAAAGGGACAGACTTCAGAACTGCGAGAGGGTGGCAGAATTTTGGATATTTGGGGAAGCTGCTTGATTGATGGCTCAGTGGATAATGGTACCTGCTATCACGTGATGACCCAAGCTCAATACTGGGAACCACATAGTTAGAAGAAGACAACCAACTACCACAAGCTGTCCTGTGACACAAAATAAATAAATGTAAAAACAAACAAACAAACAAAACCCCTAATATATTAGCCCCAAAGGGACCCAACTTCCCTGCCTCTTTGTTGGTGGACTATGACCATGTGACAGGTGGAACCTAAAGGAAAGTCCTATGTATAATTCAGACACAAAGGCTGGAGTGTCGGCAGCCATCTCAGATTGTGAGGTAAGACTCTTTCGCCTGAGCCTGACTAGGGTTATTCGCAGGAGTGGGGATGGGTTATTTGTCTGTATATGGGAAAATTGTGAGTGACTACACCACTGAAGACCTGTCCATAAATCTTCAGGGAGGCACAGGGAACTTAGAATTCTCTCCCTAGTCCATGACAGAGTGTTAATAGGCCCAGTCTTGTGCAAGGGATCACAGCTGAAAGTTCAAGAGTGCAACAGTCATGTCATGCCAGAAGGACATCATTTTAGAGCATTCTACCCCTCCCTCCCTCCCTGAGAGCTGGAGCGGGTGATGTAGATGTCCCAGTTATGACTGAGAATTCAGTAACCACTTATTCTCAGCACCCTGTCCATCTATGAGTCTCTGTAGTAACCCCACCCACTGCACACAGAAGTCTCTCTAGTCTGAATAATAGTGCATAAGCATGAACATTTAGGAAGCAATTTGATGAGCACATATGCCTTTATTAAAACATGGGGCAAGCAAGATGGCTTAGTGGATAAAAGTGTCGGCTATGCAAGCCTGGTGACCTGAGTTTGACCCTGGGAACCCAGTATAAGTTGCAAGAGAGAACCAACTTCACAAAGTTTATCCTGACCTCCACCCATGTATTCTGGCACTCCCACACATATCACACACATACCACACACACATCACACACAGAAATCACACATACACACCACACATACCACACACTGCACACAGCACACACTGTACAACACACACACACATCACACACATACACACCACACATATCACACACATACCACACACACATCACACACAGAAATCACACATACACACCACACATACCACACACTGCACACACCACACACTGTACAACACACACACACTGTTTTTTGTTTTGTTTTTTGCTTTTCTTTATGCAGTATTTTTCTCCCTAGGGCTTATGACCTCTCTAGCTATAGTTTTTTAACCATTTTTGCAGTATTAAATGTAAATTCCCTCCTGTGACAGGGGCCTCAAATGCAACCAGAAAGTGATTTGTTACCCCTTTAGCAGTCATGCACTATTGTACATGTGGGCCTGTCACATTGTAGTACAGCGCACAGGGTCCATAATTCTCCCAGAAAGCTTCCTAGCATCTCCCAGGACTATGCAAGGAGAAAGGATCAGCTCAGCCCTCACTTGAGTTCTTTGCTTTACAATCAGAGTCTGTACTGTCTTCAGCAACAGTCTTACCGGCTGGTTCTGGTTGGCAATCAACGATAGTGGCAGTATCTGAGACAGCATTTTAAGGATCACAGAAGAGGAAGGAACCAAAGTTCTGAGTGAGTCTTACTAGGTTAAGCAATCTTCCGCTGGACTTCTTAAGGAGAGGAAGGGAAGTTCTTTGCTATAAGCCATTGTTTGGATCCTGTCTTAGCTGATGATTGAACTTAATCTTAACTGACAAACAATCCATTGACTGTACTTTAACCTCGAGCAGGATGCAGCCATCAGTGGTCTATGAACAGACAAGTAGCAAACTGAAAATGTGATGCAGACGGTACAGGGCAGAACTGTACGGTAGCAACTTCACAGTCATGAAGGCAGAGTGGAGAACTCAGAAGCAGAGCCATGGAAAGGAGGCCGAGAGCAGTAGTCAAGACAAGGAATGTAAATGAGCAAGCGCTGGAAACTATTTGGGGACCGTCTTATGAATTGGTGGTGCTGTTTTTTTTAAAAGTTAAACACATACACAAATATTGTCTTAATCTATTTACAAAATATCTTAGACTGAGTAATTTTTAAATAGTAGAGATTGGTTGTTCATAGTTCTGGAACCTGGAAGTTCAAGGTCAAGGGGCCAGCAGATTTTGTGCTGGGAAGATGGGAGAAGGGTCAAGCAGGCTCCTGCTAGCCCCTTGGTAGGAGCTCTAATCACTTGTCTAATCCCCAGTCACGCAATCAGTACCCCAGTTCTTAGCACTGTTGCTCTGGAGATCAGAATTTGGCATGCGAATCTGGGAGGACACCAGACTTCAAGCTAGAGCACAGATAATGTATGTCAGGTCCAAAAGACATCCCATCATCCTCCCTGAAAGGGCAGACCCATTGACTTGGTACAATATTGAGTCAGTTCGAAGTGGACTACAGAAGGATTTCCAGTTGTTAGACAAAAGCTAGCACTCTTTTCCACCAAATGGAGTCATTCCTCCTGCCTCTGGCAGAAACGACATATGGCTTTCTATTGACATATGCTTGTGGCACCTATCAGCATGTCACAGCCCATGCTGGCCTCCAGGTTCCTTCAGCTCCTGACTTAATTAGGGTTTCTATTGCTGTGAGGAGACACCATGATTATGGCAAATTTTGTAAAAGGAAAGCATTTAACTGGAGCAGCTTACATTTTTCAGAGGTTTAGTCCATTATCATCATGGCTGGAAGCAAGGCAGCATGCAGGCAGACATGGTGTTAAAGCTGAGAGTTCTTACATCTTTACCCATTCACAATGGAAAGTGGTCTGCCTCACAGGTGTACCTGAGCATAGGAAACCTCAAAACCTACCCCTCCAGTGCCATACTTCCTCCAACAAGGCCATATTTCCTAATAGTACCACGTTCTTTGAGGGTCATTTTTCTTCAAACCACCACAAAAGGTTTAGGATGTTATCATCATGGTGCAATATGGTGGTGTACAGGCAGACATGGTGATGGAGAAGGATGTGAGAGTCCTACATTCTGCCTGTAGGTAGCAGAAAGTGGTCTGAGGCACTGGGCATGGATTGAGCATAGATGAGCAAAGCCTGTTCCCCTGGTAACACATTTTCTCCAACAAAGCCACACTTCCTAATAGTGCCATTCCTTATAAGCATATGGGGGCCAATTACATTCAAACTGTCACAGCCATTCACCTGTATTTGTTCCACACCTCATCTTTGCCTTCCTTACCACCTCCTCTACCTTACAATTCCAGGCTTCTCCAGCTACTTCCCTCCTCACAGCTACTCATCCTTCTTATAACCTGCATGATTTTTTCATACCCAGTTTCCTTTGCCTTGCCCATGTTCAGTTTGGCTTCTCTCTCTGCTCTGGACTCTTATAGATACCTCTAGCTGTTCTCTCTCCCTCTCTTGCTCACAATAAAAGCCTCTTCTCAAATCATGGAGCAGCCATTCTGGTGGTTTCTTTGCTGCTCCCATCACTGCATACTTCAATAATACTGAGAAAAGTCCTGCCTTTTTATCAGTCTGTCTTAAATCCACAGGTGGGGTGGCTGTGGCTGGAGCAGAGGATACTATACAACATAGTGAGATGTTTTAAAAAGATTCAATAATTTCCATGCTCAGGTTGTTGCTGAAGGTTAATAAGGTAAGTTGCTCAGACTTTTACAGATGTTCACTGTGTGGTGTAATGTGCCAGGGCTACATAGATGGACCAAGAGACCAGGAACAGAGAGGGACGTGTCTAGTGAGTAAGAAGAACAATAAGACAGTGCTGAAAGGGTTTCTGCAGTCATGATGGCAAGGTAGCATGGTGAAGCCTGGTTAGCAGGAATGCTTCAGGGGTGGGCAAGGACTTTACGCAGGGATTAGATCATACATATTTATGTTCATAACAGTTGCATATTTATAATATCTTAGAAAAAATACTTCTCCATGGGTGCTGATAAAATTTATTCATTCAATAAACATTCCTTTAGTCCCTATTCTCAGAGAGCAAAACAGAAAAATTCCTGACCCACAAAGTTTGTTTTTGTAAATACATTGGTTTAAAATTAGAATCTGTCTTATTAAATGAACCATGTGGGTGGCTAGGGCAAACTGCACAGTGCAAGCTATGAATGGACTGGGCTGAGTTATGCCCCAGGGGAAGGGGCTATGTGGACTGCTCTCTCTCTCCTCACAAATTGAGATCTCCCTTCCTTCCTTCCTCCCTTCCTTCCTTCCTCCCTTCCTTC
>PVIH01003170.1:84958-167517 GCA_004025045.1 Sigmodon hispidus | reverse complement strand
CCTTCAGGTTTTCTCTTTCCATCTTTGCCTCATTTTGTGCCTTTTTTATTGCTTCTATTTCAGCTTTTAGTTCCTGGCATGTTTCTTTCATAGCTTTGTTCATCTCTTCCAATTTTTTGTTTGTATTTTCTTCTATTTCTTTAAGGCTTTTTTTCATATCTTCTTTTAGAGCTTCGATGATCATCAAAAAGGAATTTTTTGGTGTTGCTTCCTTCTGTTTCCTCTTCATTGCTCAGTTCAGGTCTTGTATTTGTAAGATCGCCACTCTCTTCTGGAGTTACCATGTTGTCCTTTGTATTATTATGTAATTTCTTGTACTGACGTTTGCCCATGGCTTCAGTGGTTCACGATTAGATGGGTCCTGGTCAGTTGTGGGGCTTGGGTGTGTGTGTCACCTGTCACCTCTCTGGTCAGGGCTTGATTCTGTCTTACAGAGACCCCTGCAGTTGTTGGTTTGCTCAGTTCGAGGTTGTAGTCTGGAGCCCTGCAGATTCCCTCAGCAGGCGCTGTGGGTGTGGCCAGGGGCACAATTCAGCTGCCCCTGCTTCAGAGTGTGCTGGGACTCCGCAGAGAGCACCCGGTCTCGGGAGCGGAACCGGAAGCAATGGGAGCTCAATCTCCCTCCCAGGCCAGGATACAGGTGCTGAGGCCTGCCGATCCCTCCTAACCTCTGGTCAGTGTCCGAATCTGCCCCTCAGAGACCCCTGCAGTTGTTTTGCTCAGTTCAAGGTTGTAGTCTGGAGCCCTGCAGATTCCCTCAGCAGGCGCTGTGGGTGTGGCCAGGGGCACAGTTCAGCTGCCCCTGCTCCAGAGTGCGCTGGGACTCTGCAGAGAGCACCCGGTCTCGCCAGTGACTTCTTTTTAAAGAGGTATTCTTCTACAGGTATTTTTTTTTATATATAGTAGCATTACTCTTTGGTAGCATCATTCTATAGTGACATCTATTTCTAGTGAAATACCCCTCTATATATATTCCTCTATAGTTGTGTGCCCCATCTATAGCAATGTCATTCAGTAGTGACCTTACTCTATAGTAACATCCATGTCTATTCACATCCTTATATGCCACCTATAACACCTCTCTGCCATGATACCCTTTGTAGTGACAACCCTCTATATGATACTTTTGTACAATGGCACCACAAGTAAAATACACTTGATATTACCACCCCTTTCCTCAATAAAATTTCTACCTCTTACCTTGATCTAATAATTTTCCCTTCAAGAGCCAGAAGTCATGTATCAGCTTCTCTCCACTGACTGTTTTTCTATCCTCCTCTGTTTGTCAAAAACATATATGTGCCTTTATTGAAATTGTATTTTTTTTAGATTTTTCTGATTCCTTTTAAAACCATTGTTGAATTTATTTTAATTGCTTAAATCTATTCTTTCAATAAATGGTTATTAAAGTATTGATACTGCCAAGCTAGATAACAAAGACTCCAAAGATAAAAATAAATGATATCTAATTCCAAGCTTTGATTATAGAAACCTAGCCTAAGGAGAGATTAGAGATACAGACATAATAAACTTCCTCTTGTGTTAGGCATTAAAATAAGCAACTGGATTACAGCTGTAAAGACGACATTTCTGGATTTGAATTGAATAGCTTGAGTTTAGCTCTAAGGAGATGGTAATTATTAATGACCTACACTGACAGGACTGGCAGCAAGCTATTCCACGAAGAAATGGCAGGAGCATAAAGGGGCTGAAGGAGGCCCCTAAATCACAGTTATTGGAGTAAGATGGAGTGAGGCAAACAGGAGAGAAGTGACAGTAAATACCACCATAGGTCAAAAGAACAGGCACACATACACATGTACATTTTTGGATTTCTAAAAAAAAAAAAAAAAAAAAAAACTTTGTCCTTATAATATATGGTTTTTTTTATTTGTTATATGATATTATAAAACATCACTTAGAAAAGCTAATAAATGTTATATTGAGTGGAAAGCTTAGCTGCTAATACTGTGGCAGGGTTGTCTCATCAGTTATGGTAACTTTTGCCAGGTGGTATGTATGAGATGTCTACCTGCATGACTGATGTGGGATATCTTTCTGTATGCTGTGGATATCATTGGTTAATAAAGGTACTGTTTTAGCCTATGGCAGGCATCTTAGAAGCAGGCAGGAAATCTGAGCATAGATGAAGCAGAAGGAGGACAGAGTGAAGAGAGATGTAATTTCAGCCATCCAAGAAGCAAGATATAAACTAAAAGGCAAGGCAAGAGACATTAATAAAAATTGGTTAAAATGTGGGAACTGGCTAGCAACAAATCCCAGCCATAGACTGAACAGCATGCAGTTAATATAAGCATTTGAGTCATTTTTAGAGGCAAAACAGCTGTGACTGGTCTTGACCTTGAGGCAATGCCAGATCAGAAACTTCTACTACAAATGATGTTCCAACATGGCGGGGTATTGATTCAGATAGACCTGGAAAAGCTTTAAAAAGATTTTCTTTTTCTTTTTTTTTTTTTTTTTTACATTTTTTTGTGTCTTTTTTAACTATTATGAATAAAGTCACATTTTATATCCATGTACATCCTTGTTCAAGGTCCCTTCTCCCTCCCACCCCCTCCAGTCACACTCTCTTCTCCACATCTCCCCATTCCTCCCCAGCAAGGGCAGGAGGTCCCAAGGTCCCAATGTCCCAATATTGCTCAGTTCAGCATCCACTCCTGGCAGATCCAGTTTCTTCCCCCCAACACCAAGACTGAGTCAGGTGTTCCTCTAGAGGGAGTGGGCTCCAAGGTGTTTCAGATCCCAAGCTGTTCAGTGGTTGTGGTTTGCAGCTTAAGGACTGATCTCTAAAATATATAGAGAACTCAAGAATTTAGAGCCCAAAACCTTGAATAACCCAACCAAAAAATGGGGTTCAGATCTAAAAAGAGAATTCTCAGCAGAAGAATTACAAATGGCTGAAAGGCACCTGAAAAAGTGCTCATCATCTTTAGTCATCAGAGAAATGCAAATCAGAACAACTTTGAGATACCACCTGACACCTGTTAGATTGGCTAAGATAAAAGGCACAGATGACAGCCTATGCTGGAGAGGTCGTGGAGTAAGGGGAACACTCCTCCATTGTTGGTGGGGTGGAAGCTTTTCAGTCACTCTAAAATGCAGTACGGCAGTTTCTCAGAAAACTGAGAATCAATCTCCCCAAGGACCCAACAATACCACTTCTGGGTGTATACCCTAAAGACGCACATTCGCTCTTCATTAGCTCAACTATGTTCATAGCAGCATTATTCGTAATAGCAAGAACCTAGAAGCAACCTAGATGCCCCTCAACTAAAGAATGGATTAACAACCTGTGGTACATCTACACAATGGAGTATTACTCAGCAGTAACAAAAAATTATATCCTAAAATTTGCAGGCAAATGAAAGGATTTGGAGACTATCCTCCTGAGCAAGGTTTCACAAACCCAGAAAGATAAGCAGGGGATTTACTCATTCATTAGTGGACTCTAAACAAAAAAGTAAAAAGATTTTCAGTGCAAAGAAAGAAAGCCACACTAGGCTTCCTACTCTCAGTCTCAAAGACTCATCTTTAAGCAGCGGCCTGTAGAATCCTACCATCCATTGGCCACCATGAGGTCAGGTGAACTGTGTAGCATGGTCAATTTCTGCAGCCTATCTCATTGGCTGTGATGCGAAGAGATTTCTTCCAGGACTGGTTTTGATTTGAGAAACACAGTACTGGCCTTAAAAGCATAGCTTCACAATATTTAATACTGCTTCCCAGAATTCAAAAGATAAGCATGGCTCTGGTACCTCCGCCATGTTGAAAAGCGGAGTGGGGCAGAGTCTGCAGTAAAAACAGAGCTTTAGAGTCTAGCATTTTAAAAGCTCTTCTTGTTAAAAAAAAAATTATTAACAATAGGCAAAAGAACAGATTCAGATGGAGAAAACCTCTAAATGAGTTACAATGTGTGTGAAAACAATACATAGGCTGGGAGATAAAAGAAAGAAGGGAGAGAAAAGTAACTAAAAAAGAAAAATAGAGTAATAATATTTTACATAAAGATGAAAAATATACAGAGTCTGAATTATGTCTATTATTGTGTTTTCTTTTAATTATTTAACTGTTAATAAGCTAGCTGCAGAAAGAGATTTAACTGTATAGGCCACTAAGTTAAATAAACTTACATATTTTAAAGTTATCTTGACTTTGAATTTTGGGTCTAAGGATATGTTGCCTTAGAAAAGAGGTTCTGCTTTTGTTTCCACTGAAGATGAGAACTTGTGTATTGCTTCTAGGTGAACATGGTTTGATTAAGAAAGACCCCTTGAAAAAAATATCTGATGGGAAGAGATGGTCACATCTTCAAAACTGTCAACTAAGATGACTCAGCCTTAGAATCGGCATAAGACTGCCAGTGCCTCTACATAGCAGAAAGTAGTAATAGAAAGCTATGCCCAAATTTCTAAAATATTGTTTATAAATGTTTGTTTTTATTACAAATGGTTAATGGTCAGAGTCAATCTCTTTCTAGGGAAAAAGGGGGAATATAGTATAGAAATAATTTTAAAAATGTAGATTATTAAATTTATTTTAATCCAAAAATCAGCTGTTGATCTCAAAATATTTTACACTGGTATGAAATTTGGTTTATTAATACAACTTTTAGGTCAATTTTGTTATATTGTATGTATATTTCTACTCTTATTTAAGGTAATATGTTTATGTAATTCATTTAAAATTGTAATGTATAATTGAGAAATGCATAATAACAGTCATCTATGATATTTAAACTTATAGGCATGTCAATTAGAATTTTTAGGTATACAAAGATATATTTTAATTAGGTAAGTAATTTTCAAATACTTTAAACACTTACAAAATATGACATTTAAATATTTTAAGAACTTGGACTTTTCTGGACAATGAGGTAGGTCTGCTCCTGGCAACATGAATCTACTTAAGAGATTGATGAGCATGAAAAAAATCTCCATAGTTAGTTTATTTTCTTTGTGGCAAAGGTTAACCATTGGACAAGAAACTGTTCTTGCCTTAACTGACTGAGAATATGCTATATAAAATGGACATGTAAGATCCATAGAAAAGTAACCTATGAACTTTGGCAGAATAAGCCAAAATGATCCTTTAGGCTCCTGCTTCTCAGAGAAAAGTGGCAGACATTCTTCGAGACACAAGGAGAAGCAACCGATGGAATATGTCAGAATGGGCAGAGCTGTCCTTCAAATTTCCTGCTTCACTAACAGGTATGCCAGAGACTCTAGGCCTGTAGCCTGAAAATGAATACCCGCCATTATTAAGGAACTCTGGGTGACTGTCCAGGCAGCCAGATGTGATCCCTTGTCATTTCTAGATTTTGAAAGTTGTTTGCACTTCCTGTTTACATAGGTAATATTATATCTTTCTGTGGTCTTTGATGTAGTTAAGATTAGATAGTTATGAGTATGGTTCTCCTTAGTAATATTAAAAGATAAATTAGATGTAAAACTTTAGACTCACAAGGATAAGGTAGACAATAAAATGTTTTCTTCAATTTTGTTAAATACAAAGAATCTAAATATTGTAACTATAATAATTCTTGAGAGCTGTTTTGTTGTATGTAATTTTGCTATGTTAAAATTAAAACCTCCATTTTTGATTTGATAGGTAAGGGGAAGTGATGTGGGATGTCTTTCTGTATGCTGTAAATATCATTGATTAATAAAGGGACTGTTTTGGCCTATGACAGGGCATCTTAGCAGTAGACAGGAAATGTGAGCATAGAAAAAGGGGGAGGGCTGAGTCAAAAGAGATGTGATACGGCTGCCCAAGAAGCAAGATGTAAAGAAATAGGTAATCCATGGGCCACATGGCAAGATAGATTAATAGAAATGAGTTTGGATGTGGGAGCTAGATAGCAATAAGCCTGAGCCATAGGCTAAACAGCATGTAATTAATATAAGACTTGGTGTGATTATTTGGGACTAAGTGGCAGCAAGGCTGTGAGCAGGTCTGAACATTGGAGCTAGGCCAGAACAGACAGGTCAGAAACTTCTACAACACATGACATTTGTGCAAATTGAAAAATACCAAAATTAAAGATCATTTAGAGAGACATCTTGATTTAAATATGCTTTCTCAGCTTTCTATGGCCTATGAAAGCATATTCCACCTGACTTTTATAGTGCCTTTAAACAAATTTGCAAAACAATCTTTTAACTAAAAATTCAAATCTTACTTGGATCTGCCCAATCATGACTGATTAAAACTTCCACAAGTTTTCTAAAGGACAGTCTTATTGGGAAAACATTAACTTATAAGCTAAACTCAGTAACCAATAAAATAGTTCAGTTCTTTAGAAAAAAAAGGAGAGAGAACATGATTTCTATCAATGTGTACTTACTTCATTACTTCACAGATGTATATTACCACTATGTTACTAGTATATTCTATCATTACTATTGTATGTGCAGAAACAAACTAGCATGAAGGATATAATTTGGTCATGATTATAGAATCTATAAAAGGATTTTAGAGATCTAATCATGGTGTTAATTTAAAATCTGAAAGTGGAGAGTCTGTCTGACTCCCCCGTCCTGTGTGTCTGACTGCCCTGTTTTTATATATCAACCATAAATTCCTCAGCACAATTCATAAGGAGAGTAGGGCTCACTTCCTCATTTCACAGCGAGTAAAATTGAAGCATGGTTATGTGACTTGCCCCAACTAGACATCTGGCAGGGACAGAGCCTCACTGCAAGGGCGAGGTCTGCTCCCAGCGTTGCTTTTTAACCATTATTCTCATGCCTTTTTTTGTTAAATAACTGTGTATGTAGTCCTGAAGTATGAAATAGACATAATATGCAGTGTACACTCAATAGGCATTTTCCACCATATACTTGGGACTAGGAACACATCACCAGAAGTCTCACACTTCAGCATGCTGTACACTGAACTAAGGGATATTGGCATCCCCAGAAGCATCAGAGTTCTCTACAAACTTTTACTGCCCTGATTTTACATGTCTATCTTTCTTCCTCAAATCAGAGACCAGTATTAATTTCTTATAAGGCAAGCCATAAAATTTGACCCCTCTATACCTGAAGCAAGCTATGAAACCTAGAAACATTATTTCACACTCTACCCCCACCCCTGAACATTCTGTGTAGCAGCTGGCCTTAGAACTTTCTATGTCCTATCTCGATGAAGCAGGCTCAAGACTCTCATGCCAGAGAAGTTCTGTTCTTTACCACAGACATATAATCCCAGCAAAATTAACAGACATTCACTGGGATGTTTCCTCTCCATCTGTCAACATTAGATCACCCTTTTGCTCAGTTGTTTTTGGCCATGATGTCTCCTCTTAATTGAATTAAATCTAAGAACTTATAGATGCTTTCCCACAGGTCTTTAGATACTCATTTCTGAAGATTCTCATTTCACATAGAAAGACTGAACAAATGTATTATTTTTTTCCTTGTGACCTATATTCTCTTCCTTCATTGTCAACATTGACCTTCTGATGTGTGAAGGGAATGAATGTATCTCCCACACCTCTCCCCATAGCCTTTATACTCAATCTTCCCAAATGTAGTTTCTTTTTTGCCTTCTATGCTTCTCGTTAGATTCACCTGGCCTGGAATCCCTTGTAAACAGAGTCATAAGGTAAATTCTCTTCTTCTCTGCTTGTTTTACTCCAAATATATACAGTTCTCCCATGCTGTCTTAGTAAATATTATTCTATACATTTTCAGATTGATCACTTTCATTATTAAATATTTTAAATTAGCTATACATTCTAGTATCTTTGAGCATTGTCCTTCTCAGAATGTTTTTGAATGTCATTTCATGATAATACCATTCAATTCTGTTGGGGAACAACTAGGTGCAGGGCATTTACATACTTCACTGTCATGGATCATCTGTCCTGAAAATACTTTTACCATTGCAGATTCTGTCTGCACCATAAGTGAGAGTTTAAATTGCTGCATCAGATACAAATACATTTTTTTTTTTGGTTAGGCTTAAACACAGTAGAACTTTGTGGTGGACATACTTTTTCTGATTATTGGCAACACCATGTTTTGTTTCCTTTCTAGGCTAGTAAAACACAGTAGGACTTTGTGGTAAGCATTTTTTTCAGATTATTAGCAATGTGAGGTGTTTGTGTTGATGAGTATCCTATTTGCTAAAGTTCATAGCCTATCATTCCTATGTTTCACTTCATGTTACATGTAATTTTTCCTGATCTCTTGACGTTCCACATACATACCTTACGGACAAGCATATTGTTCATACATGCTATAGTAACCCCATATAACGCAGGCAGCCCTTCTATTCTCCTGACTATGGCTTGAGAGGTAAAATTTTTATCATAAAAATGGTCTGATTTTTATCAATATTTTTCTTTTTGTGTAGACATTTCTTTCCTTTTGGTTGTTGCTTGGTATATAAAACCTTACTTCACCTATGCATACAGCATCATCACTCATAACAACCAAGAGATAAAAGAAACTTTTAAATTTGCTAGAGAACAAATGGACAGATAAGAAAAGGGTCGTGGATCGGAATGCTGCTTATTATTAAAAGAAAAAAATTCCTACCCATTCCATATATACACAAAAAGAAGGGTATTATGCCAAGTCAAATTACTAATATGCACAAAGGTCGAACATGACTTCACTTAAATGAGGTACCTAGTGAAATTAGAAACAGATGAACAAGAAATTGCCAGCAGTTAGAGAAGAAAGAACAGGCGCTATTGTTTTGGAAGCATAGAGTCTCAGTCTTTCAAGATGAAAAGTATTATGCAGATGGGTGGTAGAGATGGTTGTACAATAATATGAATGTAGTTAGCATCACCAATTTGAACACTTAAATATATATATATTATATTGCAAAAAATTAAACATAAAATATTTAATGTTAATTTAAAAAATTTTAATTAAATTAAAATTGTCTGTTAATTAAAAAAATAACCCAACATGGTAAATATTATGTTATGAACATTTTACCATAGTTGTATTTTTAAAATCCTTGTCAACTCCCAAGATCAAGGTAACTTTTCTCTTTTATCTTCAATTCTTTTTTTTTACATTTAAATCTAAATTTGCATTGAACTGATTCTGAGATTGATGTAAAATAAGAATCACAGTTGGTTTTCTTTTTCTCTATAGTGATGTCTGAGGTTCTATAACCATGAACTAAAGGGCAAGCCTTTCCCAGAGGCTACATCAGGATAGGCTGTGTCTGGGCTCCTCTGAGTTCTTTGCTGTGTTTGACTATGTATGTCCATGTAACCTTTAGAATTAGAATAATATGTTTTATTAAAGAAAAAGAGTCTATCTGGGATTTTGATTAGCTTTGAAATTAAACTGTTAGACAACTAAACAGTTGTTAGTGCAATATGTTGAATCTTACAAGTCAGGATCATAGTATATGTCTACATTAACTAGTGTCCTTTATATTAAAATGATATTATAATTTTCATGTAATTGCCACAGCATAACTGTTGTGCAACAACACCAGTTAACCATGGTGACAAGGAAAGCGATATCTATGCATCATCCTTCCTCTCTGCCCAAGACCCCTGCTTCAACTGTCCCTGCTATAGGGTCCTGCCTGTGGACTGAGTTTCCAGAGGAATCTAGAACTCTCAATATTGGCTCTTCCCCCTCCCTCCTTCTCTTCATTTCTACACTGCTTCTAGGTGTCAACTTCAGCTCTATCACATGCACAAGCATGCATGCACACACAGGCATGCACACATACACACACACACACACATACACACACACACACACACACACACTCACACGCACACACACACAAACACCCTACATGCCTGCTACCTCTTCTCTGAATAGTCCCATAGACAGTAAGGCTCCATGTCCCAGGTTTCTGTGTTGGTGTGATGTCTGTTTTCTGCTGGGGAAATTCCAGGCCCAGGCATGCTACTAAGTCACCATACAACATCTCAGACCCCACAGACTCTTAGGCCAGAGTTTTCATCTGAGCATCTACTTGCAAAGCAAAAAAAGCTCTCTGGTTTTGTACTGTTTTCTGCACTTGCTTCTTTTCCCGGTTCTCAAGCCTTGAAGCCACAATTGCTCCTTAACTCTCAGAGAACCTTAGCTTTTAAGACCAACTTGAAATTGTTATAGAAAAGGCTATCCTCTGTCCCCTTATCTATTCAATATAGTTCTCAAAGTTTTAGCTATAGCAATAAGAGAATGGAAGGAAATTAAGGGCATACAAATTGGAAAAGAAGAAGCAAAAACATCTCTATTTGCAGGTGATATGATTGGATACATAAGTGATCCACAAATTCAACCAGGGAATTTCTACAGCTGATAAACACCTTCAGCAATGTAGCAGGATACAAGATTAACTCAAAGAAATCGGTAGCCCTTCTATACACTAAAGATAAAAGGACTGAAAAAGAAAAAAGGGAAACATCACCCTTTATAATAGCTGCAAATAGCATTAAATACCTTAGAGTAACTATAACTAAAGAAGTAACAGATCTCTTTGACAAACCTTTAAATCACTGAAGAAAGAAATTGAAGAGGGTATCAGAAAATGGAAAGTTCTCCCATGTTCCTGGATAGGTAGGATCAACATAGTAAAAATGGCGATCCTACCAAAAGCAATCTACAGATTCAATGCACTGCCCATCAAAATCCTAACACAATTTTTTACAGACCTGGAAAGAACAATACTCAATTTCATTTGGAATAACAGGAAAGCCAGGACTGCCAAAACAATTTTACTCAACAAAAGAACCTCAGGAGGTATCACCATCCCTGACTTCATGTTATACTATAGAGCTACAGTAATAAAACAGCGTGGTACTGGCATAAAAACAGACTTGTGGATGAATGGAATCAAATTGAAGATCTCAACATTAACTCAAAAATCTATGAACACTGGTTCTTTGACAAAGAGGGCCAAAATATTAAATGGAAAAAAGATAGTATCTTTAAAAAATGGTGTTGGCATAGCTGGATGGTAGTGTCTAGAAAAAATGCAAATAGATACAAGCTTATCACCCTGCATAAAACTGAAATTCAAGTGTATATCAAAGACCACAACATAACCCAGATACACTGAACTTGATAGAAAAGAAAGTGGGAAATACCCTCCAACGCATTGACACAGGTGACCACTTCCTAAATATAACACCTGTAGCACAGACACTAAGAACAAGAATCAATAAGTGGGATCTCCTGAAACTGAGAAGCTTCTATAAAGCCAGGGACAAAATCAATAAGGCAAAATGACACCCTACAGAATGAGAAAAGATTTTCACCAACCCTACAAGTGACAGAGGTATGATCTCTAAAATGTAGAGAGAACTCAAGAAACTAGAGTTCAAAACCTTGAATAACCCAATCAAAAAATGGAGTTCAGAACTAAAAAGGGAATTCTCAGCAGAGGAACTACAAGTGCTAAAAGGCACCTGAAAAAGTGCTCAACATCTTTAGCCATGAGAGAAATGCAAATCAAAACAACCTTGAGATACCAATTACACCTGTCAGAATAGCTAAGATTAAAAACACAGATGAAAGCCTATGCTGGAGAGGATACAGAGCAAGGGGAACACTCCTCCATTGTTGGTGGGATTGTAAGCTTGTTCAGCCACTTTGGAATGCAGTATGATGGTTTCTCAGAAAACTGGGAATCAATCTCCCCAAGGAACCAGCAATACCACTACTGGGCATATACCCTAAATATGCACATTTGCACTCCCAAAGCATTAGCTGAACTATGTTCATAGCAGCATTAATGCTAATAGCAAGAACCTGGAGACAACCTAGATGTCCCTCAGCTGAAGAATGGATGAACAAACTGTGGTACATCTACACAATGGAGTACTACTCAGCAGTAAGGAAAATGATATCCTAAAAATTGCAGGTAAATGGATAGGTTTGGAGACTATTCTTGTGAGTGAGGTATCACAAACCCAGAAAGAGAAGCAGGGGATGTACTCACTCATTAGTGGACTTTAAACAAATAGCAAAGAATTTCAAACCTGCAAACCACAACCACTGAACAGCTTGGGATCTGATACACCTTGGACTGGCACTTTGAGGCCCATTCCCTCCAGGAACACCTGACCCAGTCTTGATGTTGGGATGAGGAATGCAGATCTGCCTGGAGTGGATGCTGAACTAAAGCCATCTTAGAACCTTGGGCCCTCCTGCCCTTGCTGGGAAAGAAATAAGGAAATGGGGAGAAGAGAGAGTGACTGGGAGGGGTGGGAAGGGTAAGGGAGTTTGAACAAGGGAATACATGGATTAAAAAATAAGACTTTATTCATAATAAAAAAAGGAAAGTGAATAAAAAAAAGAAAATTGTTATAGAAAATGTTCCTAGTTGTTACTATTCTGCTTTAATTTATATTTTTACTTCTTTTTATATTTATTATTTGGTGATTTTACATCATGCACCCCATCAAACTCAGTTATCAGATCTCTCAGATTCATGCCCACTCTTATGATCTTCCCATTTATAAAAATGCCCATTCATCCTGTTCCTTTACTTACTGGAGCCTAATTATACTCCATGTGGTCAGACCCTTAAAGAAAGCGAGTCTTTCCTCATCCATACCCCTGTCAGAGGCCATCAATGCAGAAGTGTCATTTAGCTATGTTCTAGCCTTGAGTTCTTGTGTACAATGATGTCTCTCTCTCTTTATTTTTTTTAAAGTCCACTAATGTGTGAGTATATCTCCTGCTTATCTTTCTGGGATTGTGATACCTCGCTCAGGAGAATATTCTCCATATCCATCCATTTGCCTACAAATTTTAGAACATTTTTTCTTACTGCTGAGTAGTACTCCATTGTGTAGATGTACCACAAAGCTTGTTAATCCATTCCTCAGTTGAGGGGCATCTAGGTTGCTTCCAGGTTCTTGCTATTATGAATAATGCTGCTATGAACATAGTTCAGCTAATGCTTTTGGGGTGTGAATGTGTATCTTTAGGGTATATGCCTAAAAGTGGTATTGCTGGATCCTTTGGGAGATTGATTCCCAGTTTTCTGAGAGACCACCATACTGCATTTCAAAGTGGCTGAACAATTTAACACTCCCACCAACACTGGAGGAGTGTTCCCCTCTCTCAGCATCCTCTCCAGCCTAGGTTGTCATCTGTGTTTTTAATCTTAGTCATTCTGATAAGTGTAAGGTGGTATCTCAAAGTTGTTTTGATTTGCATTTCCCTTATGGCTAAAGATGTTGAACACATTTTCAAGTGCCTTTCAGTCATTTGTAATTCTTCTGATAATTTCCTTTTCAGTTGTGAACCCCATTTTCTAATCGAGTTATTAAGGGTTTGGGGCTCTATATTTCTCTGCTTTATCTCAGGAACCCTTTCCATCTTGCTTTAAAAGAAATTACAACAGTACAAGAACTAGTGTACTGTTATGTAGCCCCTGGTTAAGTGCATGTCCCTTCAACTCTGAAGCAATCTTCCAGGGAAAATCACTGAACACCCTGTACTTCCAGGCAGGTAACAAACGAATATCTCAGGGGGTTTCTGTTTATATACCTTCCATGAACAAGACTAGATGTCTTGTATGCAGGTATGATACGATCTTTCTTTACTTGTCCACACTGAATCCTGGCTTTGTTGCTCCTCAATCGATGAAGCTATCATTTCCCTGAATCATCTCTGGTGCCAATGAGGTTGATAAATAACATTAGATTCTTTCTGCCCTTGGCTTTCTCCAGTGTTATGTGGGTTTCATAAGCTACCACTGAAATATCAGATATTAGATATCATCCTTCTCATTTGTATTTATGGAGGAAGATACACTATAAGGGAACAAAACGTTCTTTAATATAGCTAAGTTGCTCCATGATACAGCCTCAACTCCTGAATTTGTATTAACCTTCAGACAAACTTCTAGTTACACATATTTATGTCATTCATACAGAAAGGCTATTCCCTGAACTATTGTTTCAAAATGACTATTGTTAGCAATTACGCATTTTCAATAACCACTATAATTTTTATATGTATTATAAGAGGTTAAAATTAAAATACAAACCTGTACCCAATTTTAATTAAAGGAAGTTGGCAGGTTTTTCTGCCTGAATTTTGACTGGTTTAATTATAGCTAAGCACCCTGCTACAACATAGAGATTACTATTCCAATAAAAGATATATTAAATGGCCCTTGAGAAAGGAAAAAAAAAAAAGATCTGACAGACAGAGAGCAAATCCAGTGACAGTAGTTTCTGGCCGATTAGAACCCACTGCACCTGCCCTTAGAATTAAGGTCATTCTGAGACACTGGTAGAAGTCATTCATTTAAAAAAAGAGATTACTTGCTGACAGTGGTATCATGAGTCATATCTTGGTTGCAATGAGCACGTTATTCTATTCTCAAACCCTAGAACTCTTTATAAATTACAAACTGCAATTGATCAGCCACATTTATATAAATTAACATTAACATTTTCCAAAGAGCTCAGGCATAGAAACCCAACAAATAAGAAAAGAAGGTACATGAGGACCACTATCTGTGTCTCTCATGCCTGACCTTTAGAAAGACAAATGCAGCATATTAGGAAATGGTATTAGCAGAGAAAAATAATCAGTGTGTGTGTGTATGTGTGTGTGTGAATGTGTATATGCAGATTGATATATTCTAAAATACCCCCAGAGTGAAAGCTGGTATAGTTAAACAAAAAATAAGAACATTCTCAAGAATTCTGAACAAGCCCAAAGCATCTGCACTGAGCAGGGCTGGTCTGACAACCTCTGGAGCTGCCCAAGCAGAAGCCCAAACTGTTGTTTGATTCTCTAGAGCGAAAACAAAGGTGAGGATGCTGTGAGGTCTTTTTAGAGAAGGATGGCCTCCATCTGCTGAGAACTGTTTTTTCCATTTCTGGTGAAGAATGAACATGTTTATTGCTTTTAGGGGGAACAGTAAAGGACAAAAAGATAATTATGTAAAAAGCTACAGGTTTAGGATATCAAAAATGTAAAAAAAAAATCTTGGATACAATCACATATGTGTAGCAGGGACAACACTTGAACTTTCCTTAAGTGTTGCTTGAACACCCTAATAAAATACTGCAGGAATCAATCTGCACATGGTTTCAGATGCACTTCAAGAGAATGAATGAGAAGCTGGATGCATTTATTAGACTTAATGCACAGGCATCAACAATAGATAGAAGCCAAACCAAACTCCCTTGCCATTGAGAACTCAGAGGAGAAACAAATGAATTCAAACTCTGGAATAAGGTAGCTATTGTGACCTAATACTAAATTCATACATAAACTATATTAAATGGAGTTTCATACTTTGAATTTGAAGGTAAAGGAAAACACAAGCCCACCCAGAGAAAGAGACATCTTGCTGGAGTCAGTAACATTGACTCTATTTTTCTTAATTCAATAAAATAATTCACTAAACATTTCCTACACTTCAAAACAAAACAAAAACCCAAATTTTGATTGCTAAATTTTTAATAAATTTTGGTCCAGACTTTTCATGATCCTTACAAAATTCTTCTTCATCTCACTTACCCCAAAAGTGGAATTTAAAGAATGCTTAGCACACCACCTCAACAAACCCTGAAATATTATGTGTTTTAAATGTGGTCCACCTAGAAAAGAAACTCACAGCAAATCCCTTCTTTAGTCCTTTCCCTTGGCTAACAAACCTCAAGGTTTGAGTGGATGATTTAAGACAGAGCCATATGTCCACACTAACACTCAGTCTGCTGCAAGAATGGATGAGTTTAACAAATTGTCCTCAGTCCAAGAGAGAGCCAGTCTTCGAGTGGAGATTAACACAATGGTAACTCCAATGTAAGAAGGGAGCTTTGACTTAATACACTACAGTAAAAGTGCAGGAATAGGGTTTGAGATATGGATATCTGGCATATGGAAAAAACCATTTTACCTGCAAATATTGAACGATAAGCATTGTTACTCAATTGTGCTAAGACAAATAAGTGTACTTAAAGTATCTGTTTTAAGAAGTAGCTCTTATTAGCGTCATTAATTTAATGTAAATGTGAGCATCATTATCTAAAAGTAGGAGTGAAAATTGTCTTTATACTTAACCTATATATGTTAGACATTTATACCCAGTTTTTACACATGATGTTTACTCTGTGACAATACTCTCAGCTGCTTATGAATACCTCTCTTACCTTGAAAGTCTACAGAAGCAAAGCATCACTTGTCCTCATATTTGTCTCACTGTAGGCCAATTTCACTGATGGTTACACTCCATTCTAACCATTAAAAATCAAGTCTTGTGTCATCATGTTCAACATTCTCTCCTTACACCTTCTATGGTTGCTGTCATCCAATGGCTTCCTCAGCTCTCAGGAAGGCTAGCGTGTGTGACCATGTCAAAGCTTAGCCAGCCTTTTGATGTCTGCACTCTTCAACTCACTCTTTGGCTGATGAGTGTGTGGCTGTTTTAATGAGATTCAACAGCATCTCATTAGACACCTGGAAATTTTCCAAGGCCTTATCTTGCAGGTTTATTTTCAAACACTGACACCATTGTAGACTAAAATCTTTGTCAAGTGTTCGTTAGTGTTGATTTATCAGCATTAACTGGAATCATTAACATCACCATAAATAGTATCCTTCATTTTTGAATTCTTCAGTTTTCTAACTGTAAATGCAGAGTGAAAAATTATCATGTGCTTACTTTTTATGGAGACATATAGCTTATTAATATGCCACATTGCTGTCAAAAAGTTGGCTGCTATGACTTCTCCGATGTGAAATTTCACTGGAGGTGTTCAGGAAAGAGCTGGGTAAAGCATGTGTCCAGGACAAATTCATATTTTTTCTTTAATCCAGTTTGACTGCAGTTAAGGAATAAAACTATAGGCAGCCTGTTGGTTGTTGACCCAATAAGAAACAAAAGGAGGAAGCATAATTGTGATTTCTTGTTTTTATATCAAAGCACAGGTGAATGAATCTGGCTTGCAGGCTTCCACTTGTTGGCATTTCTCCACATCTGCCTAGTTGCAAAAGCATTGCCTCACCCAAAACTGTTAACTTGGTTTAGCATCTTTGCTGCCTGCCCATCCTCTGATTAGTATTGAAGTGTCTCTAGAAATACAGTACTTCTGTTTAAATTAAATGTCCTTCCTTTGTTTCTATGTTGAGTCACTTCCTCTGACCCAAGAAACCAACTTCTTGGACATTAGCTTTCAAAAGATCATCCTAGCTGGGCTTGTTGACTGTTTATGGCCCCTCATGAAGGATGTAGAGGGTCACAGGACCCTCATTTTACTATCCACCTTATCTCTACCCTGTGTTGTATATAACTCTGTCTTAATTGCTTAACTGTTTGTGGTCTTCTGGAGGGAATAGAGTTTATATGCCAGGAAAAGCAAGAGGAGGGGGCTCAATCTATGTGGCTACAAGGAAAGTCTCATCCCTGCTGGGTAAGCCTTTTCAGGTGTGACCTGTTGGGGGAGGTACATTCATGTCCTCTAAGCAACCCCTCACCTATGGTCTGTAAAGATGTCCAATAAACACATTGGCTCCACAGAGTGAACCTTGGTAAAATAGTGTTTCTGTTTATCCTAGAGCCCTTAGAAAACAAGGTAGGCATTGCTTATTGGATAGAAATTTTAGCAACACTTACTAATGCTTTTTTAAATTTTTTTTGGTATATCTATAATAAGTCTTCAAAACTTTGAATTTTTTGCTACAATGTCACTATAGTAATAATATTATATTAATGTCACTATAGTAATAATATTATATTTTCCTGGTACTGCAGAGATGAAATGATTCCAGTTTGAGTTTCTTGTGATGCTATTGCATGTGATGTAGCATTTTCTCTCTCCAGTGCTGTGGAGGGGGGAGCCTTACCAAGCACCATCTTCTATATTTGTATGTTTGAGCTTTGTGCTACTTAGTTTCTATCAAATTGATATAAACTAGATGCTGGGATTCTGGACCAGCCCCTGAAGCCACACCTGGCCAATGGCAATTAGTCTGGCTCCACCCTGAGTTCTGCTGTCAATCTTCATTTAAGGATTCCCACCATTAATTCTTCCCCTTTTTGTCTTTCTTTTCCCCCGACCCTGCCAGAGGACGTGCTCCTCAACCCCTTTTCCTTTCATCTCTTCTCTCTCCTCTTCTCTTTCTCTCTTTTTTCTTCTCCCCCTCCCCCTTTCACTTCTCCCTCACTCCATAATAATAAAGTCTTTCCACCTGGGTCCAGTATAAGTATCTCCTGCCACACTTCCTTCCACCATGGCCACATAGAGCATGGGGTCTCCATCCATCGCCATCTATCAGACACATGAGTATATGCATTATCGTGACATAACACTGAAGTAACCACAAAACAAAAAGTCCTCAGTGAGGAAACTGGCTCCAATTATATTAGTCAGTGGCATTTCTGTAGGACATTTTCTTCATTGCTACCTTAAGGAAGAGGGCCCAGCCCACTGTGATCAGTATCATTCCAGGCAGGTGGGCTTGGGTTGTATAAGAATGATTACTGCCTGTGAGTCTGGGATCAAACCAGTTAGCAGTGTTTCTCCATGGTCTTTGCTTCAGTTGCTGCTTCCAGATTCATGCCTAAGTAATGGACACTTTGCTTATCTGTCTGTTTTAGGTCAGTATTTTATTATAATACAGAAAGAACTAGAACAGACCCTGTTTATATCAGATAAAAACAGAGGAAGTACTTAGGCAGGATATTCCACAAACAAGAAAACCATAATTTAATCAGTTATTTCTGACCCAGCAAACCTACCACTGGGACATGTCTTAGGCTAGGAAGAGGTAAATTTAATACAATTTCCATCAAAATTCCAACACAATTTTTCACAGACCTTGAAAGGACAATTTTCAGCTTCATACGAGAACACAAAGCAACCCATGATAGCTAAAACAACCCTGGATAATAAAAGACTTGCAGGAGATATTACCATCACCAATTTCAAATTGTACTACAGACCTGTAGCAATAAAACCAACATGACATTTACATGAAAACAGGCACATTGATCAATGAAATTAAACTGAAGTCGTAAACATAAGTTCTCACACATATGGACACATTATTTTGATAAAAAAGTCAGAAATGCACACTGAAAAAAGATATCATATTCAACAAATGATACTGATCAAACTTAATGACTACATGTAGAAGAATGCAAATGTAATCATACTTATGACCATTCATGAAATCCAAATGAATCAAAACCTCAAAAGTCCAAGCACAATGAACCTGAAAGAAGAAAAATATTAAATAACCTGGAGCTCATTGACACAGGAAAAGACTTTATGACCAGAGCATCATTAACACAGGCACTAAAATCAACAATTAATAAATGAAAGCTCATGAACCCAAAAAACTTTCATAAGCAAAGAATTCCATCATTCAGACAAATTAGTAGGCCACATAATGAGAAAATATCTTTACTAATTACATATAAAATAGAAGAATAACATCTAAAATATATAAAGAACAAAAATATGGAGTCCAAGAAAATGAATGCTTGAGCTTAAAATTGGAATACAGATGTAAACAGAGAATTCTCAAAAGACAAAACAGAATTAGAGAAATTCAAGACAGGACTACTTTGAGACTCTGTCTTACACCAGTCAAAATGATGAAGATGAATAAAACAAAAAAAAATACTTCATTTTGGCAAGGATATAGAGTAAGGGGAACACTCATTCATTGCTAGTAGCACTGCAAACTTATACAGCCTCTTGAAGAGGAGAAATAGTGGTTTATTCACCAATATGAAAATCTAATGAATGGTAAGAAAAACTCAGTTAACAAAGGTTTGGGCAGGGTTTAGTTTTTGTGTTTACAGAAAGATAGACATAACTATCTTCAAAAAGTGAAAAAGATACTAGACACCTGGATGTCTAAGGCTGAAAGGAAATCAATTCTGAAAGGTTTACAAGCAAAAGAATATAAGGCTTATTGGTACCAATATACAATACTAGGTAAATTCCCACCATTTAACATCTATTTCTCTTTACTTCTTAAAATATTATGCTCCAGATTCAATCACAAATCAGTCTGGCTTTGGAATTGGAGTAAGTGGCTTTCTTCTCCTCTAAACCCAAGCACAATGGTAAAAATAAAATAAAATAAAATTAAGATATTCTGTCTCATATCATAAAAGCCATGTGGTGTGGGACAGAAGACAGCCAGATATTTAGAAACTATTGTTATTATAATTTTATTTCTAATCCTATTTTTCTCTGTACTTATTTTTTCTTGAGATATTTTATTACTGTATGAAGGTTTTGTCTATTCTGAATGTTTTGCTTTTTTATATAGAGTTTGATACTGATTTTCAAAAAACAATAAAAAAAGAACATACATACACAACCTAGGACAGCAGAAGAGATATGAAAAATTTTGGGATTTCTAGTACTTTCATGGATGGCATAAGAGATCATAGACATTGGGACAGGATAAAATGAAATAAAAATACAAAGTCAAAAGGTACTGCATAAAGATGTTCCATGTTGTCCTGTTACTGGATGGCATCCACCTACTGGTTATCTACCTCTCATAAATATTTGTTATATATCTGCTTTTTGAAATATTTGATTGGCTGGAACATGTACTGGCACTTATAGTATTATCACCCTTCTTGTGTAATTTGTGGTTTTCTTGCTTGTGTAGGCCCTCAAGGTTAATATTACTTCCCCCACCATCCTCATAATTAAAAATTTCAATTTTTCAATAAAACAATTCTGAATAAGGAAAAAACCTTCTTTTCATACAATTATCTACTAAAATGTAAATTCTCCATGTGACATCAATAATATTGAAGTTTTCCACTGTAAACAACAAATTTGCATAGCAGCAATCTCCAAAGTGTCCAGAAAAAGATGAGGTCTCAAGACAATGACACTACCTGATCTATGATGATCCCTTTATGTTGATGTATACCACTCAATGACTGATTTTGAACTACAGACTGTCCAGGCCAGTTACAGAATGGCTTGCTGTGATTATCCATCATATCACATCTCTAACAGGAATTCCAGATGGCCTTACCTAGTACTCTGAGACTAGTTATAGAACCACTGTCTTAGTATTTACAGGACTCCACAAAGATACTGTCACCCCCAAGTCAGCAGGAAGCAACTCTATGAAAAATTATGCCCCTTTTCCAGTGAGTTTTGTCTTCTAAGGGTTATGGATAATTTTTATTCTGCTAGGGTGGATATAAGTTATATTTGGGTTAAGGATAGAACAATAAAGTAGACTCAGGAACGCCTTTTAAAGAAGAAAAAGGGGAGTATATAGGACACATATAGGTAGATTATTGTATCTACCTGTAAACAATTATTAGTCAAATATTAGCTATAGACAATTTACACTGGTACAGATTCTTATATATTGATAAAAATGTAAAAGTTATTTTTTATGTCTGCTTAAGATAATTTGAATGTTGATACAAATTCAAATCTGATATTATAAGGTGATTTGTTTATTGATACAAAATTGAATCTATATTTGTCATGTTTTTCATGTGCTTCTAACTCTGTTTAGGATATTTATTTTGTACATTAATGTATATGAAACATAATGCTATTTCCACTATGCAATTTCTCCTCTGTCTAATTATATTTGTCATAATATATATAGACTCTGTTTAAGATATTATGTATACTGACACATATTTAAGATACCACTGTCATTTTGTAGTATACAGATTTTTCTCTACTGAAGATGTTTTTATGATTGTCATACTTGAAGTTATTATCCCAAAAATCTGTTTATGTATTGTCTACTTTTAAAATATAAACTTCAGTCTTTTCAATAATAAGAATTACAGGTCATAGTTACCTATGTTTGCTATGTACTAGTCATGTTGTTTAGGTTTTTCAGAAATATAGTAGAATCTGTTAGATGAACAGGAGTTGTCAAACATTTAATAGAATTAAGGAATATGGTATTTAAATGTTTTGTTATTTAGAATGTGGCTATAAGAAATATGATTGCTCCTGGCAGCACGATTCTCTTTCTGAGATGATGGTGAGCATTAAAGTCACTCCATTTGCAGTTTGCCTTCCTACGCAGAAAATGGCCTGTTGGGCAAAGAACTGCCCTTGCCTTGACTGTTGAGAGTAAGTCCAGTCCAGACTAAGAGGACAAGAGATATAGACTTCTGAAACATTCCAAGACAGGATAAAACAGTTTCTCAAAATCCCTTGATTATGAAAAAAATCTGTCAGATATCCTTGGCCTATAGCCAAAAAATTGGATGTTCCATCTTTGCAGAAAAGTTGTGGGTGACTGTTTATATAGCTGACTGTCACTGTCTTCTCTTACTTAATTTCATAAGTTACTTACTGGTACTTTCAGTGTACTCAGATAATATATTTTCCTTTTTAGGTCTTTGATGGGGCTGAAGGTTAGACAGCTTTAGTTATGATCATTTTCTATCTCAGATTAAGAGCATTTAGGTATTAGATTCTTATTATCGAATAATTTAATATTATTATTACAGCTTTGGCGTAATCTCTGTATCTTGCCACACATCAGTATTATGAACATTTGTGTTAGTTATTTTTCTAGTTGTAGTTTTATTCTGTTTATATCACTGCCCCTACTTTCCCTCTACTGGACATTGCTTGATAATTGTTTATATGTATATATGTGTGGGGGTGTATTTGTAGATAGGTTTAGAACTTTTTTATTAAGACGAATGAGGGAGATGTAGTAGGATTCCAGTACCTCCCTGACCTAAGGGTGTGGCCTCTGGGTCAGCACAGGTTTGGGGTTCACCTATGACTTTCAAAGCTGTAGTTTTAAGGTGTGGCCAGGACCAGCACAGAGACCAGAATCATGAACACAGCCCTCTCTCTGTGTCACCAACAAACACCTGGAAGGAAGATTCGTTCCATCCAGCTGAATAGATTGTTGCTTTGAATAAATAGAGACATAATCCATCTCCCTGTGATTATTGATCAAACTTATTGCTTTGACTACATGGTTTCTTAGTAAATTCAAGCTTTTTGTTTTTATACTTTCTTAATAAGAAAGGAGCAAAGAACCTGAAGAACTTTTCTTGTTTGCAGTGATTATACCTAAATGTATCTTTGTAATATTGAATAACTTTTTCCTGCAGGCTGTTGAGACAGATCCTTTCCTGCAGAAAGCCAGCCCTCCCTATACCTAGGCACCTGCACAATACCTGCAGACTACCAGAGCAGCAGATAAGACAGTTGAGAATCCTAGGTGGGCCCAGTACTTGTGTGACTCTATAGATCAGCAGTATCACTGTACTTTCTGAAGACGAAGCTCTGAGCTCAATATTTATTTTCATTTAATTAATGCACTGTTTGACATGTCTCCAAGAATTAAACTTTTTCAGCACTTACTATGTGATGATCCTCTTGATTTAAATGGTCTGAAGAAATTGAGCTCAGAACAGATGGTAAATAAAATTCAGTGTTAAAGCATGCACATGCAGTTCAGGTGCAATCTCTATTAAAAATCTGTGGCCCAGTTGTGTACACAAAGGAATATGAGTGACTAGACTACATTTATTGATTGAATGATTCTTTCTCTTGTTGCTGAAAAAAGAAAAGAAGGCTAATCAAGAAACAAAGATAAGGTGGGAGTGGAATCCCTCACTGTTTTGTAGAGCCTTGTTAGAAAAATGTCACTGGAAAGGTCCTTGGAATTTGAAGCAAAAGATAGAGTATCTGACCACTCAGAATTTACTAAGGAAGGAAAGCAAGCAGGCAAACTTGGCAGAGGAATTGGGTTTCCAGCATAATGTAAGGCTGAAGTTGGCAATAGGGAGGAACACAAGTAGGACCTTGAAAGACATCCCGAGAACTGTTACTTATTGACCTAGTCAGCCAGGGAAACTGTAGAGGGCTACCAAAAAGGAAATGCTGTCTGATTGTTACTTTAAGCTTACCACTTAGGCCATGGTAAAAACAGGCTACACTAATACCAGTACGTTCTTTCTAACCCTTGTCTCATGAGAACAGTTAAATATTCCCAAGGAATGTGGCAGGAGAGCAAGTGGAGGGGACAGGACAGGGGAATCAGTTGAATTCTTCTCATATGTACACATATCCCTCATGCTTCTTTGGAAAATACATTTGCCTGGAATGGGTCAAAAGCATCATGTTGCCTTGTCACAATCATTCATGAACTTAGCTTTCCTCTCAAGAGAAAGCTGAGTTCAATGGTGAATTGTGTAGTGATTACTCTAGCATTAAGACACTAGATATTTCATTTCTTAGATGAAGTCTTTGAGATTTGGAAACTCTGTCTAAGTTGCCCCAAGTCACAAAGCTGGAAACACAGACCAGGAAATAAAACTGGATTGTTCCCCTGAGCCTCTGAGGTCTGTTGAGGGAAACTGTCTAACTGGAAAACTCCTATCCACCCAAGAACATGAACATGTGTTAAATCAAAAAGAAAAGGAAAGGAATAGGAAGGAAGGGCAGAGGAGGGAGGGGCAGGGGATATGGAGTAAGGGGAGTAGTTACTACTAATAACCTAGTAATAACCTGAATCTTGCTGGAGATTTTCCATAATTGACTTAGATGTTTCCTCACTTCTTTAAGTCTTGTAAGTGTAAATATATTAGTTGCCTCATATTTTTACATTTTATTTTAAGTATTATTTAAATTGAAATAGAACTATATCACTTTCTTCTTCCAGCCCCTTTCCAGGCACTCTCCCATGTGCTGCTTCACTCTCAAGTTGATAGCCTCTTTATTATTACTATATACATATATGTGTTTGTGTATGTATTCACTCAGACATATAAGTGCAACCAGATGAGTCTGCTTTTGTTGCTTGTGTGTAGATGGTTTCAAGACTGACCACTCTGCATTGGACAACCAATATGGAGGCTCATCCCTGGGAGAAGCTTCTCCTTCTCTCAACAGTTTTAGTTGCCTGCATTTCTTTGTCTGAGAGTGGAAATATTCTGAGGTAGACCCTGTTTAACCACAGCAGTGTTTCCATGTGGCCTCTAGGAGTTAAAATGGTATTGAGCTCCCCATCTTCCCACTTCTTCACCCACAAATGTGACCTCAAGCTTCACCCTCCTTTATTATCCATTTGAACTGAAGATATCCCAGAACTGGAGCTTGTACAGTGGCCACTGTGAGCTGAGCTGTTGTTCTCATCATTTCTGAGCACCCTTGCCAGGTCATTAACTAAAGATTCTTAAGGACAACAAACCAAGGGCAATCAGCTGCTCCTTGGCAATGCTCCTTGCCAACACACCAGACTGTGAATAAATCAGTGGAGGCCATGTAACCAGCTGAACTTGGCAGTGCTCACCCTGGGAGTAAAAGCTCTGATTCCAGCAGCAATCTAGTTCAGCTTCCAAAGAGCAGTGATTTATAGACCACTGGTCCCAAGCACCCTGACTTTTGAGAGCCTTCCAGTAATCCTCTGAAAAAGAGAGGCAAAATTACAGAATTAATGGGCTCAGAGTGAGTGTACCAAATGCATGGAAACCACTCACCTTGTGCAACTAAATTAAAAAGAAAAAAATCACTTTGTAGACTGTAAAGTGACTGTCTGGAAGACTCCATGTAGACTAGGAACTCCAAGGCAAATATTAATCATTGACTTTAAAAAGCTCTCCCTCATCAACCTTGCTTGAGTTCTTCCGTGAGATGATTATTGTGGAATGCTTTGATAGATAAAAAGACAATCCAAAAATATTAAAGGTCAGTGTGGCTTCTTTCCCTTCCTGAGCCCAGGGTAGAGATGCCTCAAGTCAGTAGTTCTTATCTGCTGTGGGTCAAATGAAGTCACTGGAGCCCTAGCTGGTGCCACTCAACAAGAGTGCTGCTTGCTCACTGGTGCTAGTCTATAGTAAGTTTCTGAATATTGGAATGATGTTATGCTTTCATCTTATTTTTTTTTAATTTTCTCCCATTAATGAGTAGATCTTCAATCTGAAAAAAAAGAAGATACTGGTTTTATTTGCCATAAAATGAGAAGAATGAGAATTTGTATCACCTTAGATATAAATTCCATTATTACCTAATCTTGCTGAAGAAGAGAGCCTTAAGAACTAGTTGGTTTTCTTCCAACAAGAAACAGCCCCTTGAAGCATGAAGTGCTAATGGATGAAGCTTCATTAGCTGGTTAGAGGAAGGTGCAGAGACATGCTGAGCCTTACTGATGCCCACGTTAAATCAGCCTCAAATCAATAGTTCACTTAAAGTACAATGCAGTTTCAGTCTTAGATTGTTTTTTAACACATAAAAATGTTTCACCCAATTCTTATTATATAGAAAATTGAAGATTAGCTTGTAGCAAATTGGAGGGGTGTCTCATGAATATGCTTACTAAGAGGTTGCTTAAAAAATATATAATAGTCTAGAAGTTTAAGTAAAGTTTATCATAAAGTAGTACACCCTTTAAAACACAAATGGAAATGGAACAATAGAGTTGCTTGTAAGATTCTCTTGTTCCTGATATAAATAGTAGTTGCTGTGAATCTCAAATTCTTCTGAGTACCTTTCCTCCTCTTCCTCCTCCTCTTCTTTTTATTATTATTATTACTATTATTATTATTATAACTCAAATCATTTTGGGGCAGGTGTTAGTATCCATATTAATAGATTATACAAACTTGTAGTGTGCAGAGAACAAAACAGCCTTCTATTTTTCATAGGACCTTTTGTCATCTTCCAAGTCAACAACTTCTGAACATTCCCAGATGCTACTGTGACTGCAGCATGATGCCTGTGAGCTAGTGTAAACCAGTGGAATCTGGAACTTGGTTATTAGGTTCAAGAAAATATTTTCTGAAAATAACAAATTATTGCAGATATAAAGAATTGGTGTGATAGGTTTCTTCTCTCATTCTTGCCATTTCTAGATTACTTGGCAGTATTTTTTTCTGATATCCATCCAACCATGTGTTCTGTGCTATCATTATAACAGAGACAGAGACAATGTATGGAACCGCTGCCAGCTCTCAAATAAGAAAGTGATGGAGACAAAAATCAGACTGTCTTTGTAAGTTTAAAGAAAGGAAAGAAGACTTCAGCTTGGGATGGGGGGTTAAGGTGTCAGTAAACTGCTTAGCAAAGACCTTCATGAAAATTGAAAAGCAAGGTCGTTAAGCTGGGGACATCCAAAGGTAAGAGAACAGAGCATGTTCCTATGATCAGGGAACTTATCTGAATCTGCAGTACATCCTCTGGTTTTCTCTGCATAGGAAGTCATTGCAGCTTGTGCACCTGCATGTGTTTTCCTCTAGTAGGACTGGATGAGGGCGTGGCTTGCTGGGAAAAAATGGGCTCCATGCAAGAAGATCAAAGACAAATGCTTCACTTCTACATGGAAGTAACAGTAGAAGCTAGGAAAGAATAAAGCATTTATGCCAAATACTCAAGGAAGAAAATTAAACAGAAATATAGCTAGAAGTGAAAAAAAAAAAAAAGGTTAGAGGAAACACTCAAAGAACTAAGTTCACTTCATATAACAAAAGTCAAGTTGGAAGAAATATTTAATGACAGTGATGATGGCATTAATTAACTTTCTGTGGCTACTGTATGCTAGAAATCTTGGTAGCTACAGCAACCTACATACTATCAATGCCTGTTTTATGATCTGAATGTCATTCTGTAACAGAAAAATGCTGTTCTTGTGCCTATTTTATACATAAGGAAATTTCTGCCACCTGAGAATTAGCTGATTCAAGGTACCACCGATGAACATACCGCCAAACCAAGATTAGAACCCAGATAGGATGCTTCCAGAAGCTCTAAAAACTTCTTTACAATCAACAGGGTAAAGTATAAATAAGATGTCTAGAAGCTAAACACATCTGTCCATATTTATATGTTCACATTTCCTCACACAAACACATAAGATTAGCATAGACAGATACAGGCACATACTCATACACACACAAACATAAAGCCATATGTACACAAGTATGTACATGGACCTACACATATATATTATCTCTTATCTACATAGTTATTCAAAATGTCTATTAAAAACATTTTTAGCATTGGACACACAATCAAGATGGTTATCAGTAATACAGGGGACAGGAAAAATTAAGGTACTGTGTAAGTTCATTTGTATGCAGTGTGGTGGCTTGAATAAAAATGTCCTGCAAACCCAGAAGGATAAGCAGGGGATGTACTCACTCATTAGTGGACCTTAAGCAAAAACATTCTTATTTCATTGAAAGAGGGGAAATCTTTAGCATGAATGTCTTGGATCTTCAGCTTTTTTACAATGATACTATTTGGGACTAGTTTTTTTGTTTTGTTTTGAAAAAAAAAAAAAAGAATAGAGTATGCATAGTTGCCAGTTGTGGTCATTTGTATTAGTGAATAAATAGTGGCATTATAAATAAATAAATAAATAAATAAATAAATAAATAAATAAATAAGTGGAAGAACAAAACAAACACACCCTTACCAGAAAGATCCGATAGGAGAAAACCCAGTGTAAACCTATAGCCAAACTGTGGTGCTGCTACAGCAAAACTGGCTGAAATCTAAAGAATCATTTGGAAGTATGTTCTTGACAATCAACAAATGGTGTTATTTTGATATGGAGATGATATATTTATTGTGAAAACATTTTTTGAAGTTCAAATGTGTTAATAAATCTATATAAACCAAAAAGAAAGAAAGAAAAGGAAAGAAAATGGCCCTCATAGGCTCATATGGAATGATACTATTAGCAGGTGTGGCTTTGTTGGAGTAGGTGTGGTCTTGGAGGAAGCATGTCACTTGTTGGAGAAAGAGACAAATTTTGAGGTTTCAAATGTTCAAGCCAGGCCCAATGTCCTTCTCGATTCCTGCATCCTGCTGATGTAGATGTAGAACTCTCAGCTTCTATAACACTGTGTCTGCCTGCATGCCACCATGTTTCCTGCAATAAGGACAATGGACTAAGCCTCTGAAGAGTAAGCCAGCCCCAGTTAAATGTTTTCCTTTATAAGAGTTGCCATGGTCATGGTGTCTATGCACAGCAATAGGAATCTTAAAGCAGAAAGCAATAATAAATACTTACTAAGGGAAATCAGATGTTATGAGTTCATGATTGCTGACATTTATTAGCATAGTATAGCTAACAAGAAAGTCACATTTGATTGGTAATAAATGTCCTTCCAAAATTAATTGGCCTTGTGCTCATCCCTGTACATTTTCTTTTTATAACCAATGCTACCAGGCTGGGTAGAAAGTCTTTACACCACCTATATGTTAAAACTAAATGCTACCTGTCATTGTACAACTCAAGAACAAAAAAGGCTTTTTGCTTTCCTTCATGGTTAAAAAAATTCAAACAGAATAATACATGTATAGTGATACATTGTATAGTTAGTAAAATCAGCTTGGAATATCAGAGAACAGAATCACCCACAGTCAAACCATGAGGGTCAGAGAGTAGTGATTCATGCCTTTAATCCCATCATTCAGGACAGGGAGATCTTTCTGTGTTTTTGTGAGTTTAAGGCCTAACAACCAAACAGTAGTAGCTCACAACTTTAATTATAACTCTAGGATTATGATGTGGAGTTGAATATGGAAGTGAAGCAACTGGACGGGGAAGATATTTAAGGCAGGAGGAGCAAGAGTCAGGTGCTCTGTAGAAGTGACCAGCCAGGCCGAGGACTCTTGAAAACAGCATCTACCATGTTCAGCTTGAGAAGTTGGCTGGGTAAAAATTAACTGTGGTTTGTTTTCTCTCCTGATATTCCAACTTTTTCCCATATCTGGCTCTGGATTTTCATTATATACTCGTTAGAATTTGTGTAATATATATACATTGGCAAATAAAGATTATAGGAAACTCTGATTTCAATGCCCATAAAATAAAGTTTTATTGGCCATGTGCCTATGCTGATTATTTGTTGTCTACAGCTGTGTCTCACTGCTGGCAGAGCTAACAGTACTAATAGATACTTTTATGGTCCAGAAAGTATAAAAATGTAGTGTCTTGTCTTTTATGAAAAAAGTAGCAATCCTTGATCTAAATAATTTAATTATTTTAGTTTTTAAAAAACTCACAAAGGAAATGCAATGACATACCCAGAAGTGGCCCTCTGTAAGCTCTTATAATGGACACCTCTTTCCATGTATCCCCATCATCTTCACTGGCAGATATCCAGGAATCTACCGTTAAATGAAGCAATTCACATGTGGCCATATTTTCAAGTGTAACTTCTTCCACATACCACCTGGGATCCTCTCCGCTATTGTCGTGGCCAATGCATATTTTGTAGATTTCACCAATATCTTTAAGATTAATCTATAATACAAAGGAGAAAAATGAAATAAAAATCTTTGCCTCTCAAACTGGTTATTATAAATGCCAAATTATTCTCAGTTTGAATTACATTTTACTTTAAACAATAAAACATACAAATAATGCTTACTAGTTTTCCTTATAACTAGTGGCTGGTAACACATGAGATGTTGTTCTAGACTAGAGTGAGGCACATATCCACTGAGTGTGCAGAAGCCTAGCTCTCATTATTTCTTCCTTTTATTTTAGCAACTTCCAATTACTCTTTTGCAAAATAGCTATTTTATAGTATTTGCTAATACTATTACTTATTTGATAGTGAGACTTGAAGAAATATGATAATGAAATTATTTGGTGTAATGGGTTGAATTTTACTATCAGACTATGAAGAACAGAGGGGTATAAAGGGGATTTGATAGCACAGCACTGAAACAGGCAGAAAACACTGGGTTCCCAACAGAGGTGGAAGTGTAGCTACGTTCTCTTGCACACCTCTTTCAAGTACCCAACTAACTGATACAATAAATAATCAAACACATTATTCACTACCTAGAATAAGCAATATTTTTCATTTGAAAACTATTATAAGGCTATATTTAAAATTTGATCAATTATATACTTTACTACATTTTTGTCTACCATAACAAATAGCTCAATCTTAAAAACTTAAAAGCAGACACATTTGTTTTTTTATTCATGAGGCTGAATTCTGTACACAATGGCTCAGCTAAGTCCTCCTTTTCAGACTTCACAAGCCACAGACTTTTGACTGTGCTAATCTCTCTTCAGAAAGCTCTGGAAGCTTCCAAAGTTTCAGGCTATTGGCAGAGAATAGCACAGCATTCTTCATGATTGAAAAGTGGATTTTCAGCAGAAGGAAGCTGCTCATTGGAGAGATCTCTATAATTTAGACCAGGCCCACATGCATAAACCATGCAAATCTCCCTCCTACACAGCCAGAAACCCATTATGAGTGAGCACATAATGAGTTTGCCTTTCCAGGTCTGGGTTACTTCACTCAGGATGTTTTTTTTGGTTTGTTTATTTGTTTCTAGTTTCATCCATTTGCTTGCAAATACCAAGATCTCATTGGGTTTTTTGTTTTGTTTTGTTTTTTGTTTTCATAGCAGAGTAATACTCCACTGTATAAATATACCACGTTTTCTTTATCCATTCTTTGGTTGAGGGGCATCTAGATTATTCTATGAACATAGTTGAGCAACTGTCTTTGTGGTATGATTGAGCATCCCTTGGGTATATGCCCAAGAGTGGTATTATTAGGCCCTGAGATAAATTGATTCCCAATTTTCTAAGACGTTGTCATACTGATTATTAAAGTGGCTGTACAAGTTTGCACTCATACCAACATTGGAGAAGTGTTCCCCTTGCTCCATATCCTCCCCAACATAAGCTGTCCTTAGTGTTTTTGATTTCAGCCATTCTGACAGGCGTAAGATGGTATCTCAGAGTTGCTTTGATTTACAATTCCCTGATAGATAAGTATGTTGAGTAATTCTTTAAGTGTTTTGTTTTGTTTTTTGGCCATTTGAGATTCTTCTGTTGAGAATTCTGTTTATATCTGTGGCTCATTTTTTAGTTGCATCATTTGGTATCATGATGTCTTGTAGCTTGAATTCTTTATATTTTGGAGATCAGCTTTTTGTCAGATGCAGAATTAGTGAAGATCTTTTCCAATTCTGTAGGTTGTCATTTTGTCTTATTTACCATGTTCTTTGCCTTAAAGAAGCTTCTCAGTTTCAGAAGTTCCCATTTATTGTTTCTCTAGTATCTGTGCTACTGGTATTATATTTAGGAAATGCCAATGTGTTCAAAGCTATTTTTCACTTTCTTTTATATCAGGTTCAATGTAACTGAATGTATGTTGAGGTCTTTGATCCACTTGGACTTGAGCTTTCTGCCAGGTGATCAATGTGGATCTATTTGTATTCTTCTATATGCCACTATCCAGTTATGCCAGCATCATTTGTTGAAGGTGCTTTCTTTTTTTCCATTGTATGTTTGTTCTCATTTGCAAAAATCATCTGTTCATAGGTGTTTGGATTAATGTCAGGTCTTCAAATTGATTTAATTGATCTATGAATCTGTTTTATGCTAATACTAGGCTGTTTTTTATTACTATAGCTCCATACCATATCTTGAAATCAGGGATGGTGATACCTCCAGAGGTTCCAAAGGATAACCAGGCTACCCTCCACAACCTTGGAGAAGCTAAGTAACAAGGAAGACCATAAGAGACATGTATGGATGCCCGTGGCAAGGGAAAATAGATCAGATCCCCCGAGTAAACTGAGCACGAGAGGAGGTAAGGGAAGGAGTAAGAAGACAAAAGCGAATGAGGTGGCAGAGTTGAGGGAGGGACAAGGAGGGAGAGCAAAGAAAAAGATATCTTGACAGAAGAAGCCATTTGGGGGTTAGGTGTTGTGAAAATTTTCAGAAACTCACAAGCGTGAACCTGGCTAAGACTTCAAGCAATAGTGGAGAGAGTCCCTAAACTGGCCTTCCCCTGTAATCAGATTGATGGCCACCCAAATTGTTATCATAAAACCTTCATTCTGTAACTGATGGAAACAGATGCAGAGATCCACAGTTAAGCACTGGGCAGAGCTTCCAAGGTCTAGTCAAAGAGAGGAAGGAAAAATACTGTGAGCAAAGGGGTCAAGATCATGATGTGGAGACCCACAGAGACAGCTGAATGAAGCTGGTTGGAGCTCACTGACTCTGGATTGACTGCTGGGAAACCTGTATAGGACTAAAGTAGGACTTCTGAATATGGGTGACAACTGGGTGGCTTGTGCAATTTGTAAGGCCTCTGGAGGTGGGACCAGCATTTATTAATAGTTCATGAACTGGATTGTGGGAGCTCATTTCCTATGAAGGGATACCTTGTTCAGCCTAGATACAGGAGGAGAGGCTTGGTCTTGCCTCAGCTTGATATGCTGAAATTTGTGACTCCCCAGGGGAGACTTCATCCTCTCTGAAGAGTGGATAGGGGTGGAGTGGGGGAAAGATGCAGGTGAACAGGAGGAGGGGACAGAGGGAGAACTATGTATGTAAAATGGAAAAAAAAAGAACTCTTTTTTAAAAAAGTCCACAACTCCAATTACATCTGTATATGTCTTTGCCATAGAGTACAACATATTCATAGACATAACACTGAAGCTAAAGACCACAATATTGATTAAAATTTTTATTGCTGCAACTATAGTTAAAACAGTTGTATCTGTCTTTCAGTATTTCATTTTTTTCTGCAAACCACAGTCACATGTAATATCTTTTCTTCTCTTTGAAGTTACTATATACATATTACCATATAAAGTTACTTCTGTGTTGATGTATGCCTGCCACCCATTCCTACTAAACTATCTTTATTGGCAATATAATTCTGTCTTACCACATGGGTGATAAATAATCTAAGTAAATTCTGTCTCATAACCAAAATGCTCTTAGTTGTGATATATGGAACAAAAATTTGAGACTAGCTTTAGAGTGGGCTCTGACTGTTATTCTAAAGCCATGCAGTTATGGAAGTTCTGTCTCATACAAATGTGCTAATGTGGGTGTTTAGTATAGGTAAATGAACTTCTAAACTCTCCCTGAAACTTACAATGAGAAGAGAATATGATGCAAAGCATAAACCATGTCCCAAGGCACAATGAGGAAAAAAAAGTATAGTGGATAGAACTTGACCTTGAACCTGATATCAAACACACCTAATTGAGAAAGTTCCCTTTTGTTTTGTTTGCTATAGAAACTTCAAGTTTCTCAACTTTACTATATGTGGTAATTTGAATATAATTGGCCCCCATAAGCTCATAGGGAGTGCACTATTAGGAGGTGTGGTCTTGTTGGAGCAGGTGTGGCTTTTTTGTAGGAAGTGTTGGGGTAAGTTTTGAGGCCTCTTATGCCCAAGCTACACTCAGTGTAGATTCACTTTTGTTGTGGAACTTGTACACTGTCAATATTTGTCACCATAAATATTGGTTTAATAAAACCCTAGTTAGTCAAGTAGCTAGACTGGAAGTAGAGATAGAGCAACCAAACTAAAAACATTCTGGGAAGTGGAAAACAAAGAGATGTCAACCAGATGCAAAGGAAGGAAGATAAGACTGCTGCCCTGAGAAAAGATACCAAGTCACATAGCTAAACATAAACAGAAATATGGGTTAACTTAAAGTATGAACGTTAGCAAGCAATAAGCTAGCCGTAGACTAATCAGCTTGTAATTAATAGGAGCCTTTGTGTGATTATTTGGAACTGCTGGTCCAGACCTCAGGGCTAGGTCAGGCCAGAAAATACTAACTACATAGTTCACTTCTTGTTGCTTACAGATCAAGATAGAGAACTCTCAGTTCCTTGTCCAGCACCATGTCTACCTGCACACAGCCATGTTCTGCCATGATAAAAAGGACTAAGCCTCAGAAACTGTAAGTCACTCAAATTAAATTTTTTTTCACAGCAGTTGAAACCCTAAGATACTAAGCCTCAGTACCCTGCAACTGTCTGAGTACTATAATATATATGAGAGTCTCTTATAGAAACATCCCAAATCTGAATGTCTCCAAATCCAAAACATTTTTGTGTTGAAGGGATAAATACTACATAGGGGAAACTATATCCCATAGAACTAATTTATTCACATCATGAAAATATTGCACAAAATCACCTTTAACCCAGAAATACAGGTACATGTGAAATAAAGTCCATGTTTGACTCAGATACTATTCCCATTATATTTTATTGTCTGTATACAAATATTCCCAAGTCTAAAATTCTTCCCTTCCTAAGTATTTGAGATGAAAGATACTCAACCTTTAATAATAATCTTATAAAGAATTATAACTCTCTAAAACAATAGTTCTCAACCTTTCTAATTCTGTAATCCCTTAATATAATTCCTAATCCTTTAATGTAATTCCTCATTTTGTGGTGACCCCATCCATAAAATTACTTTTGTTACTGCTTCATAGATGTAATTTTGCTAGTGCTATGAATCATAATATAAATATGCTTTTCAGTGGTCTTAGGAAACCTCTGTGAAAGGATTGTTTGATGCTCCAAAGTATTGTGACCCACTACTTGAGATCGACTGCTCTAAAAGATTAGTAACTATTGCTTTTGAAACCAGAATTCTGTACCAATAACAAAGAAGAATGTTTAAATCTAACTTAATCTAGTGACAACAAAAAAAATCAAACAAGAACTCACAGAGGAAATAAAAACTAGTATATGGCTATCATAAGGGAACCTGAAATTACTAAACCCTGTTAGCATTGCTGATAAAAATAAATGATTATGACCCAACTCACTCTTGAGGAATGGGGGAGAAAACTGAATCTGTCAGGAGTGGAGACTGAACTAAGCAATATTGGGGCAGTGGGACCATGGGACTGCAGCCTGCCCAGGGATGGGATGGAGATTTGTGGAGAAGAAAGAATGACCTGATGTGGTGGGAGGTGGTAGGGACCTTGAATAAGGATATACAAGGTTAGAAAGTGTGACTTCTTTGTTCATAGGAATAATAATAATAAACAACATAAAAATAAATAAATAAATAAATGATTATGGAAGGGTGCTATTGTACAAACACAAAATTACTGTCAAGGGGGACTGTCCTCTGAACCATCATGAGGCAATTCATCTGTGACCCTTACAAAAGATCATCCCTACTGGGCTTGTTGACTATTTATACTCCTATGTACATCCCAGGCTGGAGAAGACTGGTGGTGGCTTTGTGTCTATGAGGAGGATGTTGTCCTACAGAGTAAGGCTTTGCAGGTACAGCTTGCTGATGGAGAAGGAACACCCACCTCCTATAGGTAAGTCCAACTAGGCATTGCAAGGAAGCCTGATAGACTTGTTGATTCCCCAGTGTGAACACTGGAATTGTGCTTCCTTTTGTTGTTGGCAGCTTAGGGAAAGAAGTAGATATAGTTTATATCTCTCCCTGAGAAGAAATTTTAGCAACAATTACCCACATACCACTCATCCCTGAGTCAATTCATTCCAACAAGAGCTATATTAACCACACCACAGGTGAATGGGATAGACTGCCCTCAAACTTCTTCTAGCACATAATTCAGATGTTTAAAAATGTTCAGCTTTATATAATCAACCTGGATGACCTAAGCTTCAATCACATAAAAATATAAGATGTGTAAGTTTTGTACATGACTGCTCTGAGTTTCTGTATTTAGCTTTCAACATTTGAAAATAAACGGACATGAATCCAAAATGTAGGATAGCTTTCATCACAAAGATGCACTAAGCTATGACTCAGCAACTTTATGTACTCAAAAAAGGCCATGCACATAGGTTAAAATAAAATTGTTTTCAACTCAAGGACTAAAGAGACATATGAATTTAAAGACACATTTTCAGAAAGAAAAAGGCAGATAAATCTGGAAATAGACTCCATTCTTGATGTTCTAATGGCACATTTTGAAAACTAAAATGGTACTGATAAAGTTCCTTCCATGGAACTAGAGTGTACAGAAAAAAATACTATCGAATAATTTCTAATTTCGGTAGTAGAAACTCTTTAAGATTTAAAATTTCATTTATTATGTATGTGTGTATGACATGTGTGAGTGAGTGTGTGGGGTGTGGGGGATGACAGGCAACATGACTGGGATCCAGTAGTGGTGTCTGTCAGCAGGGGTTCTATATGATCACTGGCCTAACTGGGTCTGAGTTTGCTAGGAATCACATGGTGACAAGAAAAGCATAAAGCCTGTCACTGAAAATTCTAGTCCTCTCATGTTTGACTATCAGTTTATATTCATTGTGTGAAATAAAGGATTCCATTATATCATCACCCTGTCATAGTCTGTGGTCTACTTATATTCAGCCCCAATACTTTCTCTGTATCTCCTCCCCCCCTTAGTTGCTTCTCCCCATTTTTTTCCTGCAAATAGTCCCCCTCTGTTTTCAGCTAAGATATACACATATGTTCTAGATTCCACATATGAGATAAAATTTGTGCTATTTGTAATATCTGTCTTTATGAGTCTGGCTTATTTTGCTTACCATGGTGACATCTAGTTTTATCCATTTTCTTACAAATTATATAATTTCATTCTTCACTGTAGCTGCATAAAAAGCCACCATCATGTACCACATTTTTTTAATCCAGTCATCTTTTCACATTATACCCATTTCATTTCATTTCATTTTATTTTTCTGAGCCTCAAGTCCCTGTTTGTAAATAGATAGTGTTGTAAAGGCCAGATTAAGTCACATTTATCACACACTTTTCAGTCCACACAGAAGTCAATTCCTACACATCTGAGGACAGAAGAGGAAGTCAGAAAATAGATTTTGGTAGAGTGCATTTAGACTACCATAGTCTGCTCCTTTGATTAACCCAGTTGGGGAAAATCACAGAGTAACTAGAAGGCTATTCAAGAGATAATTTGAAGATTATCACGAAAAGAGACTTTGACATTTGTTCATATAAAAGGAAATATTAATGCAAAAAATAGGAAAAAACCCACAAACTCTCACAGTTGGAAATTGCACCTCAATAAAGTACATACCAAATTCCATGATACAATGTACATTCTACACTTGCAATCATGAAGACTTGTCCATACAAAAATGTGTGTAGAAAATAGTCAGATAGACAAAAAAATAAATAGAAAAGAAGCCAAGCAAACTGAATCTGTTACTATTTATTCTAGTTAGGTTTACTATTGCTGTGCTAGTTTATTTTTATTATAATTATTACTATTACTATTATTATTATTATTGCTGTGAAGAGACATCATGATGACAGAAACTCTTATAAAGAAAATATTTCAATGGAATGGCTTGTTTACAATTTCAGAGGTCAGTTCATTATCATCATGGTGGGGAGCATGGCCTGGTGCAGCCAGGAGTGGTGCTGGCTACATTTTTGCTTGTAGGGAACAGGATGTCAACTGACACATTGGATGGTATCCTAAGCAAAAACCTAAGGAAACCCAAAGCCTGCTCCCATGGTAACACATTTCCTCCAACAAAGCCATACCCATTCTCAAAGCCACACCTCCTAATAGTGCTACTCTTTATGAGACTATGGAGGTCAATTACACTCAAACAACTACAAGCTGTGATCAAACACCATGACCAAAAGCAACTTGGGCTAAAAATGTTTATTTGGCTTACACTTCCATATCATAGGCCACCACCTAAGGAAGTTGGAAGGAACTCAGACAGAATAGAAGCTGGGAGGCTGGAGCTGATGCAGAGGGCAGGAAAGAGTAATGCTTACTGTCTTGCTGTTGCAGGCCATTTGCTCACACTGTGTGAAGATGTCTCTGTTTTCCTCACCTGCATATGTCACCTTGTGATTGGTTAATAAAGAACTGAATGACCAATGGTTAGACAGGAGAGCATAGTTGGGACTTCTGAAGAGAGAGAGTAACTCAAGGGGATTCACCAGCTAGATGCAAAGGAAGGCAGATATAAGGTACTGAGGGGAAGTTATGAGCCATGTAACGGAATGGAGATTAAGAAAAACAGGTTAATTTAAGTTTTAAGAGTAAGTTGCGAATAAGTCTAAGCCAAAGCCAAGCTTTCATACTTAATAATACATCTGTGTCATATTTTGGTAGCTAGCAGTCTAAAGAAAGACTTAGTATATTATTCCTCATGGCTTGCTCAGCCTGCTTTCTGATAGAAAACAAGGACCACTAGCTTGGACATGGCCCCACCTGCAATGGCCTGGGCCCTTCCTTACACATCAGTCACTAATTAAGAAAATGCCCTACAGGTTTGCCTACAGATAGATTTTATGAAGCTGTTTTTTCAATTGATTGAGGCTACCTTTCCTCTGATGACTCTAGCATGTGTCAAAGTTGATATAAAACTATCCAGAAATCTATCCACACTAACATTTTTATGGAAAATAACAGTCTCTTCTATGTGCTGGTCTTATATGTTACTCTTAGACTTCACATATGTTACTCTTAGACTTCACAGTGATTTTTTTTTAATGTGGATACTTTGAATCTAGTTTTGAGAAATTCCTGTGTTTTCTCAGTAGGTTCTACATAACTGGTTTTAAAACTTGATCCAAGATAGAAATCACATTCTTGTAGTCTGCATTATCTTTAAGGAACACATTTATAACTTTACAGATATAGCTTTGTGATTACTGAAATATATGCATTGTGGAGATGAAGAATTAAATTAATAAACAACATCCCCCATTTTTATATAGTTACTTCCCATCAACAAGAGACTCTACTAGATCCCTTAGGACAACAATGTGGGTAAGGTGACTGAACTCTAAATTTGAATAATTTAGAAGAACTGTAATCCTGGGGTAAATTTCATTTTAAAAAATGAGTCCACTAAAAAAGTCATAAAACCAATATAAAACTTTGTCGAAAACAATTTGTTATAATATACACAATACAAACATAAATGGTTTTTTCTTTTTTCTTTCTCTACATCTTTTCTTCGGTGAAAAATCTTGGCCTATCAATCCCAGAACGATGAAAAGTAAGAACTCTCTTTGTCCTGAACTTCTCTTCTATGGTTTCTGTAGATACTTTCTGGACAGTGATGGGTTAATGAGTACATGGTACTTACAGATGAATTGTTTATTTACTTAGTGAACAAGCATATTCACTCTTAAGATACCCAGGTTTCCTTCTGAAACTAAACAGTCCTGTCCTTCCTGCAAATACAGAGGTGTTCTTAGTTTCACACTGCTTTCTAACAACATGATGTGAAACCAGAGTGAGGGCAATGGGTGAAAGCTATGTGTGACCCTCTGTGCTATTCTTATGACTGTGAATACATAATTTTAAAAGGAAAGCTCAGCTGGAGTTTATAGTGCTAAGTGAAATAAAGCAGTGTGCCATGTGATTCCAGTCAAACTAAGTCTGAAAAGGCCAAGCCCATGGAAATAAAAGTAAGAGATTATTACCAGATATTGGAGGTTTGACCCATGAGAACCTAGGTCCAATTAGACAGTGAGAATCAAACAACTCCAGTGTGCTGTGTACTATCCGTAACAGTGAAGTGTGCATTTCAAAAAAAATAGATAAAAGGATCTTGGTAGCTTTTGTCATAAAGAAATATTAAATGTTTGAACAGAAATAGGTGTTTAACATGATTTGAACATTATATAGTTTACCAAAAATAACATGATACTACATTAATGTGTATGATTTTTATCTATTTGTATCAGTTAAAAATAAATTCATTTTACATTAAAAAGCCACTGAAAATAGAAAAATGGCATATTACGGGGGCCAGAAAGATAGCTCAGCAGATAAAACACTGACTGGGGAAAGTTGAGAGCCTGAGCTCAATCATAGGACATACAGCAGAAGACAGAGTGACTCCAGAAAGTTATCCTCTGACATGCAAGGCATTCCTGTGCAATAATAATTAGTAAAAAGAGTTTTGGAAGATGCTTATTAGCATTTTGCTGTAATTAGGAGTCTCATATAGATGAGAACTAGCCCTTCTCTGGCCATTGGACTGACTTGCCACATTGGAGCACTCAGTAAGACATTGTGAATGGCCATGAAACTGAAGCAGTAATATCTGTCGGAATTGTTATAATTTTCTTTCCTTGACCCACAATTCAGTGTTCTTTCCTCTGATTCCACAGATAAAATGCAGTACATTTTGGTACTTATGAACAGATACTTTTAAGAAGTGAGAAGCAAAATAGTGATATACTCAAGATATTCACAAAATGTGAAATTTGAATGTTAATACATTTGCATCTACAAAGAATATGAACAATTTTGATACATAGAAGAGATGAAATGTACGAGTTACTTAAAACTGTTTAGGATTCATCTTTTTAAGATTTTTTTATGTGCCAATTATTAAATACTATACTTAATGACTATGGTATCATTAGCCAAAGTCATGATAGATCTCCAAAAATAAAATTTCTTTGGTAACTCATGCTGCTCTGTGGGTAAATTTCCTCACTAACATTGTACAGCATTATTTACATCTTTTATGGAAGTTAATTTATTAAAATTTTAAATGGCACAGAGTTTGACAGAAATCCCATTTATTAACTCGCTTTTATTTATTAAAATCAATAAATAATTAAACATAGACCATTGTATACATCCTTCATTATATCTATATTTTGTACATTTTTAGATTCACTTTTCTTTTTGAATGTGATTACTAATCCATGGCCTTTCATATTCTCCATTTTTCAGTTAACAACTGTGGTTATAATCCCCATTAAAGTAACAGTACTTGCTACTTACCAATGAACACCTCTTTCCGTTTGTATTTCATCTCTAGAACAGTGCCCTTCACTGTTATTTTAGTTTCATTTTCTATTGCTGTCTTAAAAATATCCAGACAACTTAAGGGAGAAAGCTATTTGAGCTCATAGTTGCAGGTTACCATGTGTCATAGCATGGAAGTCATGGTCAGAATGCCGGCCAAGGTATAGAGAGTACTGAGCAGATCTCTCTATCACTCAACACACAGAACTAAGCCCACAGTTCCCAGATATGGTATACACAAAACAAGCTTCCTGAAATTGGGATATGGAAATTATTTGTATGGCTTGGCAGATCTGCATTTCAGGAAGAAAACCACTTGGGTTATGCTAAAGTCTACTCAGGTATCTTTGAATGTAGGGGTCTATAACCTGTCCTAGTGCTTTTCTGTACACATGGCACCTTTCATTTTTGTACATATTACTAGGAAACCACTTTCCTCTTCTTCCAAACACCTTGGTTTACTCTTTGTTCTTGATACTGTACTCCCAGTTTCTTTTATTTTCTTTCTTTTTTTTTTCATTTTGGGAGACCATTACTGATTAAGTCCTGAGCAGAGATCCCCAAACCCTTCTTTCTTATGTGGAGTTTCATAATTGAAGATATTTCTTCATCACAACATGCCAGCACATATATCCCTGGAGGTCAATCAGGGCTTCTTTGTACTTCTTAGTACACCACTGACTTAGCCTGAGCAAGGTCTCAGCTATGTACTATTTGTCATTCAGCCCCTCCCCTCCTTTGCTTCCCAGGGCTTAGCCTTTTCCTGCCGGACCCTGCACAGTACTCACTGAATTCTTACATCTGTTCTGCCCAGGGGAGTACTTTACCCTGAAACACCCTTTCTCATATAATGTACCCTGCCCCTGCCAATTTCCTTTTATTTATTGCTCTGGGGTTGCCGTTCTGACGTTGTGGCTTGAAAAAGACAAAGCAAATAGTAAATTACATCACAAAAAAGCAGAGGGGGAAATGTTTTCCTTTTCTTGTAGACACAGATTTTGACACCAGCTCAAGAAACTAGGACAAGGTTGTGTGATAATGCTTTTAGATTTGTTATTCATATTGGTTTCATAAAATGCTGAGGTAGGAAGTATAGATGGGATGACCAGACTAGGAGAATTCTGGGAAAAGAGAAGGCAGAGAAGCAGTCACCAGTGACATAGAAAGCAAAATGAGAATGCTTCACTAAGCAAAGGAATTAAGCCATGTGGCTAAACATAGCTACGAATTATGAGTTAATTTAAGTGTAAGAGTTAGCGAGTAATGTATTTGAGCTACTGGCCTATTAGTTACTAAACTATTAAGCCTCCCAGTCAATTATTTGGGAAGTGGCTCCTCGGTACTTGAGAGTTTCTGGTGGGACTACTCAAGGGTTCTCCATCAGCCTTTCTCTTTGCTTTTCCTTCCACAGCCCGCTCAGAACAGACAAAGCTGAGCCAGAACCCTTGACACCTCCTTAGATCATCAAGAGTTATTCCATAGGGTTTCTATGATGGTCATTTTGCACTAATACTGATTGTTCATGTTTAATATGAGATTGAGGCTATTTTGGACAAAAAGTTTCATTGCAATAAAATTTGATGTGTTTAGTTAGTTAGTTAGTTAGTTAGTCAGTTAGTTAGTTTTTTGAGACAGGCTTTCTTTGTGTAACAACACTGGCTGTTTTGAAACTCACTCTGTAGATCAGGATGACCTTGAGCTCAAATAGATCCTCCTGCCTCTGCCACTCAAGTGCTGGGTTAAAGGAGCACATTTAAAGTTACACAAGAAGCGTGAGCAATGAAGAATGCTAGCCTCCAGTGAACAATTATTTCAAAACTCTCAGTCAAATTCATTCCTGATCAAACTAAGGTAAGTTAACCTTGGAATAAAAGAATACCCTAAGCAGTTAATGTGCAATGTGATAATTGGTAGAGGAATCTATATATTTCTGTGGTTTCCTAAACTTTTTTCTTGTTGTTTTACAGAAATCTCTATGGATCATATTTTGGGTCAGACTTCATGTAAAAACCACTATTTCTGCAAGGGACTATTATATTTCCCAAATGTTAAAGGCTTTTGTGAAAATGCCAATGAGACTGAACACTAATTAAGATTTTCTTTAGCAATGGAAGTTGGTAATATTTGTAATTTCAGCTGTACTACTGCAGCCTGAATATGATCAACTGAAACAAAAATGGTGTATTACTTTGAGAGAAATATTTTATATATGTCATACATATATGGGCATCAGGAGATCTAATCAATGAAATAAAAGATACATTGTGGCATAATTCATTATGAAAAAAAACATTTCTACTCTAGTGAAAAGATCCTTCAGAATATAGCTATGATATACTGTAAAATAATTTTATTGATATTAAGCATAATTTTATTTTGAATATAAATACATAGAAATATATGCTAAATTTTGGATAGGAGCATTCAGCATGTTTGAGTAGTTTTCAAACATTCTTCATCATTTACTGTTCCTGTGTTGTTTGTCTCTACCCTCACTAATCTCACTGTTTCTGTGGGCTCATCTAATCATAACTCTGAAGCTGTGCATTTTCCTAGTCAGCATCTTTCCTACCACCTTAACCCTGACCCACATCTCTCTTCTACCTTCTCAAGCCACAAGCAGGCTCCACGCAAAGTTGTAGCACAAATACATCTCTTTCTAATCCCCAAGACACCATCTCTAACCTGTTGTTGGTTGGTTTTGCTCCTTTAACACACAGCTCCCAAATACATCACACACAGAAAGTTATTCTTACTTATGAATGTTGGGCCTTAGCTTATCTTGTTTCTTGCCAGCTTTTCTTATCTTACATTATTCCATCTACCTTTTGTCTCTGGGTTTTACCTTTCTCTTAACTTCTGTATATCTTCCTGTCACTCTTACTATATGGCTTGCTGTGTGGCTGTGTGGCTGCCCCCTAGCATTGTCCTCTTGCTTTTTCTTCTTTCTCCTCCCAGATTTCTTCTATTTATATTCTCTGCCTGCTAGCCCCACCTATCCTACTGGACATTCAGCTCTTTTTTAAATCATCAGGTGTTTTAGACAGGGAAAAAAAATGTAGCTCCACCAAGTTAAACAATATATAAAATTGCAGCACATCTTTACATTATTAAAGCAAATGATTGACAGCATATACAAAAGTAACACATTCTAAAACAATATTCTACGACATCAACCCATATGGGTCTCCCATGTCTTAGAATTTCCAGAATATTTAGTTTCTGTTGTCACTCAGTTTGAAGTTACAAATTACATGTTAGAGGAGAATCCCAGGGTCTCATGCACACTAGGCATATGGTCTGCTATTGGCCATATATACAGTCCAAGAGTGCCTAGTTATCAAATGGCCAAATCATTCAGTCATCCAAAGTTTGAGTCTGTTTTATGCCAGACACTGTTCTAGGCATGGAGAATAAAGAAATAAAGAAATCAGGTTATCTTCCCTTGTGGTATGTAGCTCCTTACAGGATATGAAAACAAAAAATACAAATAATTTAAAAAGCAGTGGTGTGTTCAGTCCTAGGCATAAATAAATGGGTGGACATTCTGGATCAGCAGTTCTCAGTCTGTGGTGTGTGACCCCTTTGGGGCTCCACCAAACCTCTCAAAGGGGTCACATATCAGATATTCCGCATATCAGATATTTACATGACAATTTATAAAAGTAGCAAAATTATAATTATGAAGTAGAAATAAAAATATTAAAAATAAAAGTAGAAAAAATAAAAATAATAATCTTACGGCTGGGGATCACTACAACATAAGGACATATGATTAAATGGTATGAGTTAAGAAGGTCGAGAATCACTCTTCTAGATAGATGACCTGGAATGTTTCTCTGAGAAGATGATGTTCAGGCTACAATGTTAATGAGAAGACTTGCTGCCAGTGAATGCCACAGATGAAAAACTGCAAACAGAGACAAATACCACCACCATTTAAGAGCTTAAGTCACAGAGAATTGGGAGTGCTGATGTTTACAGCAGACTAAAATTCTCTGGACATTCCAGATCCCATAGAAACAAAGACTAGTTGAAGGACAATGTAGAAAGATTACCTCAATGGGGATAAGCCAGTCAGGGCTTTAACGAGGAGAGAACATGACCTAGTTTATGTTTGTTTGCTTTAAAGACTTCTCTAGTGTCTGCAAGGAAAGGATTATGGGCATAGCTACTATTAAAAAATGATAGTGTCAGTCCAAGTGAGAGATTATGGGACCACTACAAGACTTAAAAGACTACTGCAGGGAAGGGGGAGGGTTCTGACCATATTTGGGACATGTTCCATGTCACATTTTTCTAATTGCTTTAATTTATGTATATATCTTGACAGCATTTCTGCCTCACACCACATTTGCACAACGCCTGCAGAAGCTGAAAGATTTGTATTTGATCTTTGATCAAAGATAGTGTTTGATCCCCTGAAAGTGGAGTTAAAGATGGCTATGGCATACTGTGGTGGTGCTAGGAACTATAACTACACCCAAGTCTTCTGCAAACGCAGCCATCCCTCTTGACTGTTGAGCATTTCTCCATCTCCTTACGTCATACATGTACGCAATCACCTTCCACTTAAGCACTCAACAAAATATTTGAAAACCAAACCTAAGAAGACATCAAAAAATCATCCACCATGATCAAGCAGGCTTTATCTCAGAGATTCAGGGATGATTCAACATATGAAAGTCTGTCAATGTAATCTACCATATAAGCAAACTGCAAGAAAATAGTCACATAATCATCTTCTAAGATGCTGAGAAAGCCTTTGACAAAATATAACAATCCTTCATGATAAAAGTCCTGGAGAGATCAGAAATATAAGGGAAATTTATAAACATAATAAAGCAGTTTGCCATAAGACAATAGTCAACATCAAATTAAATGGAGAAAAATTTAAGACAAGTCCACTAAAATCAGGAATAAGACAAGGCTGTCCACTCTCCCCATATCTATTCAATACGGTACTTGAAGTTCTAGCTAGAGCAATAAGCAACTAAAGAAAATCAAAGGCATACAAATTGGAAAAGAAGTCAAAGTATAAGCATTTGCATATTATATGACATAAGCAACCCCAAAAATTCTACCAGGAAACTACTATAGCTGATATACACCTTCAGCAAAGTGACTGGATACAGGATTAATTTTTAAAGAATCCAGCAGTCCTCCTAGATACAAGTGGCAAATTGGCTGGAAAAGAAAGTAACAGTGAGAATGAAAGCTCTTATGAGGGAACAACCTTCACAATAGTCACAAACAATATAAAATATCTTGGTGTACCTCTAATCAAAGAAGTAAAAGACCTTTGTGGTTACTTCAATATTCACACCATAGGCAGTAATGCTCTCCCAACCTACACTGTCTGGTGTGTAGTAACTTGTACTGGTCCTGTTAATAGCCTACCTCAGAAAAGTGCCCTTTCACATTGAGTTTGTGCAAATGCAAAATTTAATGGGTTGTTCCTGCATTTCACTCACTAGAAGTATAAGAGGAGTTTAATTTTTGTTTTTAACAGATTTGTTGAGGTCTGGCTAATGCATAAATATAATAGGCTTAATGTATATTGACAATTTATATACAACTGTGAGCTGACACTACACCAGCAATGGACCATTCCCACTGGCCTCAAAAGTATATTCCTACTTGAAAATAGACTGTTTCTTTATGGTGATAAGTCATTCACCAAGTATACTTTCAAAGGATTTTGAAAATATTTCTTCCATTAACTATTTGACATCAGAAGAATTTTCAGAAGCAAATGTGCAGTAGCTATGGTGGTGAATTGGGTCAGAGAAAGCAAGGGCTGCCTTAGATTACTTTATCTCTGAAACAAGTACTAGATATTAAACTCTTCCCCTCCCATTCCTTTAAACAAAACTTCCACTTTTATTTATGGCAATTCCACTTTGTGGTTAATAGTAAACTTCTCAAAGACAGAGCTAAAACAGTCAATGTGATTTGAGGATCACCAAACATCAGCTTAACAAAATTACTAACATATTATTGTACCAGGCTATTTTTTTGCATTGGGGGGGGGTCACCAAGCAGCTGTCAAACCATGACACAGAAATTTATTTTTAGTTTTGAACGCTTGGCCTGAATTTAGATTATTTCTAGCTAGTTCTTTTCATTTGTTTCTCTTTACATTTTGCCTCAGGGTTGATTGTTTGCTTGTTTACCTTTTCTTATTTTCTTGCTCTCCCTACTTTGGACTACTTGACCCCTGGTCCAGGGTATGTCCCTTGTTCCAGCCTCATTTTTTTTTCCTGGTTCTTCCTGAGTCTAGATTTCTCTTCCTATTTATTCTCTCTCCTTGCAAACCCAGCCTGTTCTTTCTCTGCCTACCTATTGGTCATTCTGCTCTTTATTAGACCAATCAGGTGCCTTAGGCAGGCAAGGTGAAACAAATGCAACACATCTTTACATAACTGAATGCATACCTTTACAGTTAAAATAATATTCTACATCATAAACAAAGGTAACTCATTGTTTCAGAGTTAAAATAATATTCCACAACAATTTATCAAGGGAAAAAGTTAAGTGACCAGCAGAACTGAAAACATTTTTAAAACTATCATAACCAAAGCCCTTCTTATAGGCAAGTTAGAAGGTCACAGGACAGGTTCACTAATGCCACCAAGAGCCCAGTTTCAGGAGTAGTTTGTTTCAAGAATTTCTTTGATGAATTCTAAGAAAATATTTCAGGTTCTACATGGTCTACTGGTTCTCCATCATGGATGGCATTTTTTTTTTCCTGTAGATGCATGTGTTAGGTAGCTTTCTTCTACTATAACAAAGTAGCTGAGACAATAAACTTAAAAAGAGCATTTTATTTGAGCTTATAATCTGTGATGGGTTGATTGTATTCTGTTGGGCTGTGCTAACAATGGTAGCAAGAACATACCACAGAGCAAAGCCTCACTCCTCATGGCTAGGAATCAAAATTAGAAAAGAGGGAAAGATTGGGATACCAAAGTTTCCTTCTGGGACGTCCCCAATGTCTCATTAGGGTGTATTTTCTAGAGGTTTTAGTGTCTCTCAACAACCCACTGGGAACTGAAGAGACTAAACTTAGCTTAAGAAACTCCATTTTGTATTATAAAGGTAAAATAAAGTTCACTTTCACATTCCTGGCAGGGGCTTGCCCAGTTCCAAGAAAGAATAAGCTAAGCACTACCTAAGGACATCTGGATGATCCAACCCTAAGGCAATAAAATGGCCACCTCACCTAGGTAGGGTCCAGGAATGTTAAACTGAGAAAGTCTCTAAGTATGAACCAATCAGTAGTACACTTGCACTCTTGTCCCCAAGTAACCCTGCCTTGTGGGTTTTGCCTTTAAAAAGCTTGTGTAATTTAGAGTGGGCAGCTCTTCCTTGCCTCGCTATATCAGGCGCATGGAATGATTTCCCTGCTTGGCTTGTATTGTACTGACAATAAACCTTGCTGTTGCATTTCAGACATCTTTGTCTCTGGTTGTCTTTCTGGGGGCTGAGCTTCAGGCAGAACAGGGACTAATCGTTTAACATATGAGCCTTAGAACAGCATTCAATGCCCACACTGTGATGACATTAAAGTCTGAAGTGATGCAAAGAATACAATTCCTATGAAATGTTTTGAATCTTGTTTTCACTTCAACAATTAACATATGCATTCATTCCTTACTAAATTTATTCTAAGGCTAATTTTTAGTGTTGCATAAATAGCCTGTACTTTCCCATGGGTCCATTCTCTGCATGAGTAGCCTGGACACTTTTGTGGGTACATTCAGATGTACACCAAGAAAACCCCTTATATTTATGTCTGTTGCCACCTAAAATTAGCCCATTCTTACAACAAAAACCAGGTCAAGAATCAAACATTTTATAAAAAGCTCTTCGGCTATCTAGTAGACAAGACTCAAGCTCTTTCAAGACTTCAATCTGCTCTGACACCAGCAGCAAGGCCAGGGGTAATTTACACAGTGAGGGTCTCTGCCAAGTTCTGTTCATAGACCATCGTAAATCCCAGTAGAAACTCTTGAAGATACACATAATCTCCTCACTGAACAAAAAGAAGGCAACAGCTCACATCATCTGCTCAAGCTCCCAAGTTTAAGAGCAAGGACTTTGAGGTTGAGACCAGGGCCTCATAAGTGCTAGGTGATCACTTTAAACACTGAGTGACATCACCATCCACAAAGCAAGAACTCCAACAAGATTCTATATCACATTCCCTTTCAGAAAGATATGGGAAATTGTATCCTAAGACCAGAACCTGGTCTATCTAGAAAAACAGATGAAATAAAAACAGAAACCTTCAGTGGTGGGTCCTGTATGTGCCTCACCATTCCAATACCAAATCCCCTGCATAGTTACTCACTCTGGAGACACAACTTGTGCTTCCTAAGAGACCATGTGGGGATGTGTGTACCATTCTACCTATAAAGTCTAGCTTGCAAATATTCAAGTGTTTTCTGTAGAATTAGGTCATACTTTGTTGTTAAAATACAATGAATTAACATGTGTTTTATACTCATAGAATGGGATTCTTCTGGAAACAAAGTGATAACATGAATACAGCAGATCCCTGCTTCCAAGCTCCAACTAGGTTGTGCCATAGAGTATATTTGCATTATGGGCTAAGGTACATACTTACAAATACTGCCACTATATTATAACACATTTCCAAGCACAGTTTCAGTAATGCAAAACTTACATGGTATGAGTAAAATGAAACCACCCAAAGAGAGAACATGGTCTTGCTAAGTGGGGAGCAGACAAAGAAGTTCCAGAGCAGAGGCCAATTAAGTACTTCACAGAGGCCATTGTTGCTCTCTGAGAAGGTTCCTCATGGAATACAGACCACTATAGTACTCACCACCACTATAGTACACAGAATGCCAAGCCAGGGAGTTTCCCATATTATCATGTGATGTTGCTGTGGATTAGCACAGTCTCTGGATCCAGCTAAGGAATGGAAAATATCTCACAGGACCTCTGCAGATATTGATTTGATTGCCTACTGTGACTAGATGTAGGAAACTGCTCAAGACAATTCAAGTATAATTAGAGTTTAAAGCCTGAGGTTTCACTTTCGTACTTGAACTCAGACTCATCTGTTTGCCCTGCAAGCCACATATCAGATAGGGTTTCTCCTGGCCACACTCTCTGCCATTACCTACAGTAAGATTTTCATAGAAAATCAGAGCAAAAAAATTACATTTTGACTTGTGGCCCAGAAGTGCTCCTACCAATAAAATCTGTTGACCAGATGGATTCGTGAGAATGGGTTACAGCAGGCATTTAAGAAGTTAGAATAACAAACAAGGAGCTGTAGGAGGCTGTGTAGGGTTATTGGAAACATCATTTCTACTTCCTTAATTTGTAATTCGGTAGAAGATAGACAGATCGTATTAGTCATATAAGTTTGTGCACTAGCAGAATTTTAGAAAGACAAGATTAACATATGCTTCTAATACAAAGGAATTCAGAGTAAGCATTTAAAATGCACAATCTTTTAGAGCTCCCTAAGGTTCATTCCTAGAAGCTATGCATGATGAGATATCTGAACAGACATCTCTATATTGTCACAAGCAGGACCAATGCAACTGACAAGAAGTATGGATTCAAAGAGAAAACCTTGGGCAAAAGTACACATTTCTTATTGTGCTGATAACATCTGTCAGTTTCCCTTGGTCCTGACACAGCAAGATGCTAGTACTGTGACTTCCTTTGGAGAAGAGGCTGCAAGCTCTTCTTGAAGATGAATACATTTATCTTGTCCATTTGTAAACGTCCTTATTAATCATAACTCAGCTACCTCAAAAGACTCTACATCAGCTTTGGTGAGGAACAGTAAGACACTGAGCTTTGCATAATAATAATAGGACACAAGAAAATAAGTGGCAGATGGGCTTTCAATCTGAATTTATCTAGACATCCCTAAATTGTACAAAAAGTCAAAATGTCAAGACTAGCTATAAACTTGAATGGAATGAAAACTGGGAAACTTTAGCAAATATTTCTTATACCAAGTCTTTCACATCTCTGGGATTTAGATAACAGGAGATGTAGAAGTACCTACAGTGCACCCATGATTTCAGCTCCCCAGTATTCATCAACTATGCTAGGCACTGGGACTTATACCTGTAACCTAGCATTGGTAGGCCAGAGATGCTTCTTGCAAATCACTGAGCTCTGGTCTCAAAGAGAGACTTGTTCTTTTAAAAACAAGGTAGCGAATGATATAGGAAAATACACAATATTGGTCTCTAGTCTTCACACTCATGTGCCCACACATGTGTATGAATATATAAACATGCATTTATATATACACTACACATACACACATGCAAACACACACACATACACATCACCACCACCACCATCATTATCTTAATTTTAAAATCAGTAATCAGAAGTTTTTGTTTTTCTCAAGTTTACTCCTTTCACAGATATGGAAATGTATCTGTCTGGTGCTGAGTACTGAAGAAGGGGGCAGGGAATATTAAATATTATTAAAATCACCAATAATACTACTAAAGGGGGGTTTTGACAAGGGCCTGGTTATGGGTCTTACAAGACTGCTGAAAAGCAGACCAGAGACACCAAGCCCAGCTTGAGCTGATGGCCTTCACAGATGCCAAGATGGCCATGCTGCTCACCATAGCTGAAACAAATGAAAAGAACTTCCTGTGTGCTTGGTCACTGTCAGGACTCACTCTCTTTTCCTTACTATGCTTTGATTCTGCTCTTTATAAATAAGCAATGAGGATCACATGTCAGGATAGAAGGAGACACAAACACAATTCAACTGATGTCCTTGTGCTATTTCTTAATTGTACGTGCAAAGCTATATTTCACAACACTTGACATTAGGAGGTTGGGTTGGTCCTCTCTGTGTGTGCTGGGTTGGTTTTGATAGGCTCACATGGATGTGAACTTCTCATATTTGTATGACAGAAGCAAATGGAGACTTGCTCTGCCAACAAGTTCTTCCGGAGGCCAGGGGTTGGATGGTGCTCCTGTCCCCCACTCTCTCTGTGACCAGCCACTTCCTGAATCTCATGGTATGGCAGGTCCTACCTAGCAGCAATAGGAAACAGCATTGGAGCAGGGGTTTCTGCAGCAGCATGCAAGCATCATGTTTCATCTGTTGCTAGGATGAGAGATCTATATTTCTATAATAGGAAATCATGGTATCAGTGGGAATTAGTTGAACCAAGGGTTTGCTGTTATCGTGTTCCCAACAGAACAGGGGAGGAATCCACTATATAGCAGATTCTAGGAGACTCCATGCCAAGTGACTCCATGGAATGTGAATGGTCTCAGAGGACAGCACTATCATAATCAATTTCAATTATTAATAATAGCAAGAAGCAACCAGTAGAATGGTACAGATTGACACAGCTATTTAAAAGACTGTTTGTCTTCCACATGTAAGGAAAGAACTAATATTAGGGAAGTTACAGAGGCCCTTTTTAGCCTCCATTTGGGAACAGCACATTTGCAGGAATCTCATCTTCTCTCACAAGAAGCAGGGCTCTCTCTGCATTTCAAAGTATTGTTTAGCTGCAGTCTACCTCAAAATGATTACAAGTTCAAGCTGGAACCATATGTAAACTATGCAATCTTTATTTAAAAAAAAAACCACCACAGTGTTTTGAATGGCATTCACTAAAACATATGGCCAGGTGTTAAGTTATTATGAAAGGTTATTCACATGTAGGTTTCATCATGTGTGCACCCAGTTTAATGAGAGTCATTGTTTCAAGCTTGCATTGATCTATTTTTCAGATGAGCTGATTCACTGACTCTCAGAAGTATCAACTTATTAAAATGCTGCCACCTGCCAACTGGAATGCTGTCAAACACTTTCTGTCTTCTTTATTATACTCACAATTCCGAAAAAAAGGCTTTCTACCACATTGCAATGAAAATGATAGTCTAATTCCCACCACAGGTGAAAGGACTGGAGTTGCTACTTAATTGCCAGGATCAACCTACCCATACTAAGTAGTGTGCCTACAGTCCTTGGTGTCAAGGTATGCTGCCTGCTCAATATGTTACCATCTAAGAAGTACTATTTTATCCTGGCAAAGCCACCAAGCAAAGTAGGTCTGTATTTCTTTTATGGCACAATGACTCTGAAAGATATAGTTATCTTTTTACAGCATGTCATTTCTGCACAAGGTTAAAATTAATGAAGAGAAGATGTTTTGAATCTAAGGCCTCTGTGAACAGTTTCCTGTTACTTACAAAGTGCACAAATCTGAATGTTTCCTAATCCAGACACCAACAGCAAGCTCCTGTTGAATTTCCTTTGCTACTCATGTCTCACCAGGCTACCTTACTATTCCGTGAGAATTAGCCTTCCCTGGGAAGCATAAACATAACTTGCATTACACTGATCTAAGTTATGCATTGCTACATAAAGAAAGAGAATACACATGAAAAAAATGTGTCTTGTCTGTTGGTGAATACTTATGGTTCACCTAAGTTTTAGAAAAATCTTCAAGTTAATAAAAGCCAAATCAACCTGGAACAGACCCATATCACTTACAATATAAAGACAATGAAAGGTATTAAATGATATTCCCAAAAATTTAAAAAGAAAAAATTGGAGACTCTAGACAAATGCTTTATAAGACCAATGAAAATGCCCTGCCCATGAAGTTAAAAGTTCAAGTTTTTGTGAAAAGTAATTTCATGATTTATGCAAATGAATTCACTCCACATTAAGTCTTCACCACTCAGGGCTCAGCTAACAGTTCATATGCAGAGGACATGAGAATATGCGAAGATGGCTTTTCTCGCCTTCATAGTGAAGGGATGCTAGACAATAAGTTGATGGTTCAAATCATCTGATATACCTCAGATGTCCTGAAAGAGACTTCCATAGAGATGACTGACAGCCAGACTAGTTGGCAAAGGCAAACTTCTGTGCAGTCAAAACCAGTTTATTGAGGATAAAGGACCCTTAAGTAGGTACCATTTCCTTCATGCTGAATAATTCTAGGCAAAGAGAAACCTTATGTACCTTTATGAATCCCACACTTGTGACACCTGGTCATTTGATGGATAAGTAAGACATCTGAGGGTCATGAGAGTCAATTTTATGTGACAACTTCACTGACCCATGGAAGGGGCTTAGATAGGTGGTCAGATGATATTTTGAATGTCTATGAAGATTATTTTGGGGGTCAGATTTAATTAGAGGATGGTAAGTAAAACACATTATGCTCATAGTGAATATGGCTTCATGCAATCAGGCTAAGGTTTTAGTAGAATAAATATAGGTCTTCTTTAAGCACTGAAAAATTCTTCCAGGGCACAACCTTTGGATATCAAGCCCTATCTTGTAAATTTTGGACTTACACCTTTGCAATCATTGCAATTTTAAGGAATTATGAACAAATTTCTAAAAAGAAATACACATACCATATTGTATACATTTATAGACATAAATACATATCAATTATATTGACACATACACCATATTGTATGCATATAGACACACACATTCACAGTATATTGTATATGTATATAGAAACACACCATATTGTACACATACATAGATACACACCATAGTGCAAATACAGATATATATGTATGATTCTATACAGAGACATACACATACCTTATCAATTCTATTATAAACACGTTATAACCCATGTTCTTTGGAGAACCATCATCATTGCATGGCCTCCCCTTCAGTTAGCTGTCTTAGTTAAGAGATGACCTAAAAGTCTATCAATTGAGCTAACAAGAGAGAAGAAATGTATCTGGTGCTTCATACACATTACTCATGTAGTCCAAGTGGTATCTGAAGAATGATATTGTTTCCCATGCTGTGCATAATTTAGCAAATCAATACTCTCAACATTTAATGTTATGATCTTCCCTGATTTAAATAGCACCTATGCTTTGGCAATATTGTCTTTTCAAGTGCAAGTATTTCTTTCCTGCCACAGCCCCTTATTCAAGTCAGACAGAGTGATGTCATAGAAGACTGGTGGGTGCCTTTCTACAGACCTAGATCCACTAAGTGTCTGCCTTGGCCCTTAAAAAGATCTCTTTTTACAGTCTGTGTTTAGCAGATGGAAAAAAAATTAGAGTGCACATGTACTTCCAACAGACCTGGCCCTATACAAGTGTTTGATAAATGTTATTTTTCACATCATCATACAAACCAGAACGAGCTACTACCATGTCCAATACAATGCCTGTTTTAATCAATGCTCTTCATATCTAATTCTTTAACAAACTAGACTTCAAAGACAAATGCAACTTAAACTGATGTCTCCTTTCCAGCTGGTTTCTCACACAGCACGGTCATTTGGTAACCTTAAGAATAGTATTGTTTCAGAGGGAAGAAAATTACTCTTCTCTTCCTGAAGTATTCTTGATCCTCCTTGCCTATCATTTCAATAAATTATTTTTAAGACTGTTTTTTGCAAAATGAAAAGGAAAGAAATTGTGGGTAATATGCTTAGGAGATAAACAATAGGCCTCTTTTGAAACTGTCACGAGCATTTCCTCCAGAAGACCCTGGTAAAGGCTTGGTCCACATTTTGGGAGGTGATGAAATCCTCAGAGATGATGGAGGGCCTGATTTTACATATTTAAATTGCTGGAAGAGCATCTGTAGCTGGAAGTTTCTGTCCCATCAACAATTCCCAAAGACCCAGCAGGTGCTTCCCAAATAATTGACTCAGATGGCTTAATATTATAGTAAATGCTGAACCAGTAGATCAAGCATGTTATGAACAAACTTTTACTCTGAAACTAACCCATAATTCTTATCTATGTATAGCCATACATAGATAGTACTTTTGCTTAGTAAGACATTCTCATCTTGTTTCCTCTGTGCCTACCTGGTGACTGGTTCTCTACTTTTTCTCTTTCCATAATTCTCCTAGTCTGATCACTCCACCTATACTTCCTGCCTGACTACTGGAAAATCAGCCTTTTATTAAACCAATACAAGTAACAAATCTTTACAGTGTGCAAAAGCATTATTTCTCAGCAAACACCCCAAGGGAATTATGGGACTTGGTCCTTCCCCTCTGCTCCCTAGTTTGGTCTTCCATGTATTCATTGATGCACTGTATCACCACAGGCAGAAAGCAATGTGGCCAATAAACCATGAACTAGAACATCTAAAACTGAGCCATAATGAAACTTTTCTTTTCATAAGTCGATTATCACAGGAATTTTGTGAGAGTGATGGAAGCCTTACTAACATTATATGTTGACATATACCAAGGCATATAATATCTGGAATTGTGTTTATGAAATAAATGTGGGGATGAAGAAATGACAGCTTGGAGACATTTCAAACTTGAAACCAGCACCATATTGATTGCCAGATGGTGATTTCAGTCCTTTGCAATGATGTAGCCAAGGAAACCTTATAGAAATGCCTTTTGAGTTGCTGTTATTAAAATTAGCTTTACCTAAGATAAATGTCTGTGATGGCATACTGAAAACACATCTGTCTTTAAGTTCTCCAGCTGATTCTGTGTTCCAGTAGAATCCCAAGCAGATGGAAAATGCATCACACTTTTCCCTTTTTGTGTGTGACATGAGCATTCTGCAAAATATAAGATGTGTCTCCTCATTAAACAAGTGCTTGTCTCAGTACTCAGTATCTTGGATGATTCTGGTAAACACACACTTGATGAAGTACCCATAGAAACCATCATTCACAAACTTCCAGGTGCCTTGCATGATGGCTGTATCCTCTAACATCTCCGATATCACTGGTAAAATCCATTTTCACTTAGTGACACCTGCAGACACAATATTCTAGAGAAATAACAAACATTTCCAGTCAGTGAGAAATGATACATCCGGTATCATTGCCAGGATACTGCAAGCACTGGACCGACAGGGCATTCAGAGATCAGCCAGGTTCTGTGTACTCCCCAGTAATATAACCTCTAACACATGTTTGAGTACAGTCTAACTATCCTGGCACAGTCTTACTATATATACTATCTCCAGGAAAAGCCATTTAGAAAAATGCTATTCACATTATAGGTGTGAAGGGTATCACTTTTTATTGTTCTGTTTTATTTTGGAGAAAAGCTGGAAGCACACATTCTGTTACTCTGGAGCTCAGTATTAGAGCCTTGTAAAAGATGTCAATAGTGACCCCACAAAACTGATTTCTTGGAAAGATACTTGAAGGTAGAAATAGATAATCATCCAGGCATAACTAACACATAATATATAACTAAAATACGAACACATTTATTGAAATAATATTCAGAAAACGGTTGAATGATCATAGCAGACAGTCAGGGATGTTTAAAAAGCTCTCAGAATCAACCTCAGCATCAAACCTTTTCTCACTGTGCTTTGTCAGTACAATTTCCTCCCTCAGAAATGTCAAATGATGCTGAAGGTCACAGTGACATGAGCAGCTTTTAGCCCCGAACTTTATCTGAGAGCTCCACAAATGTTTTCACTGACACCCAAATTTTTAACAACTACATGTGGATTTAAAAATATCTTTTCCAATCAGGGTACAGTGTTTGCTATAGAAACAACAGATTTCTACCTTATTTTTACATTATTTGATCACTAATATGATCACTTTTTTCCCACTTGATCTATCTTGAAACGAGAGTCATGTACTGCTCTCTTATAGCCAGACAGCTATCCAAAGTCTGTAGGTTTTGGGATGGCTATGTGGTGTGACACACTGATACTGCTCTAAGTGAAACTTTTAGCATTACTGGGTGTCCTTTCTCTCACTTAAGGCTTTTTGGCATTCATATTTTGTTATCAGATTTTTGTCCTTGTTTTTCTTACTGTTTCTTTTTATTGTTTGGCTTTGGAAATCATCAGAAGAATATTAGGTAGTTCTCAACTAGCACACATGTAATGATCCATGAACTGCACCAACAGTCTCCATATCAAACCAGCAACCTAATAATTGTGAATTCTAACAAGTCAAATCACTGTCCTTAAAGTACATTGGAATAATCCTGCCTGTGTGACCAGTGTCACCTTTATATGCAGGCTCTTGTGTTTGTTATCTTTTCTTTTTAGGGCTTTATTCCCTTTAGTTAATTTTTAGACTATATTAAATATTTATGTGCTTCCAAATTAAAACTTGAAAATATGTGTATACACATGCACAACACATGCATACACACATGCAAACACACAAGTCATGCTTCTTTCTGTTCCTGACTCTTTGATTTATCATCTATCAGACAGACAGATAATTATTTATTGTGTTATAATTTGCCAGTTTTTATTTTTAATTAAAAACATGCCTATTTGTATATGTCTCTCAGATAGAGTTTATTTTTTTAAAATATATAGCACAATACATATGTTATCCAGTTTTTAAGTAAATAATCTATCATGTAAATAACCTTTACTACAAGAATATCACTTGCTTATATACCAAGAAACTTTTTTTTCCAGACAGGACTTTTTGGGTAACAGCCTTGGCTGTCCTAGAACTTGCTCTATAGACCACACCGGCATCAAACTCACAGAGATTTTCCTGCCTCTGCATTCTAAGTGCTGGACTTAAAGGAGTGTGTCACCACCATCAGGCAATTCTTTTTTTTAACTTTTTATTTATATATTCTGTGTCTTTCACATAATGTATCTTCATCTCTTATTTTCTCATCCTTTCAAACAAGAAACTCTTTTAAAGAAATTATCTCATAATACCTTCTCCTATAGCAGTTGAAGTGCAATACTCAGTGGCATATGTTGTGCTTTGGACCCATAGGTCAGTCCTTAGTTACCCCAATTCTTCTGAGAGTCAATGAGAGTTAAAGCAATATTCACATTCCTCAGAAAGCCCTGGTGAGCTCTGGTATTCCAGGCATGTCCCAATAGTTCTCTTCTGTGTTTACCCATACTACCTTAGTGTTGTACCAACCACTACAGAGGCCTATACATTCTCTCTCCAAGCCTTTCTATGAGCCATAAATCATAGGCCCTGAATCCATAAGTCATAGAAAACCCTCTCCCCTGTTATACCTACAAAAATTTATAAAATAAACTCTGATTAAATTTAAAGTAGCACAGAAATGTATTGTTTTGGAAAATAATACTTTGTAGCATTGATTCCTTAGTAAGTTCTAGATATAGCAGTGGGTAACTTTTGCTGCTATGGGCCTGAGAACTGTGGGAAGCACAACGGAAGGCAGAGCTGCAAACACACAGCTTCTAGCTTTCCTGACTTTGAGCTAAGTATGTTACCTTGGCTCAAAGTGACATCTTATACTAAGCTGAAAGGTCCATTAGGACCGCTATAGATTTTACTTCACCAAAACCCAGAAGGGAATCATCATCCCTTTCCCCTGGCCTTAAAGGACTCTGTAGTAAACTGGCTAATGGGCTCTAACTCAACATTTCTGACATCTTATCTTTGGATGCGTATAGGTCCTTTCTCAAAAGAGCAATTACTTCATTTTATAGTTCTATACTTGGTTGAGCAATGTTGTATGGAATGTGTGTCCTTTGGAAACACTTGAATTGAATAACATCTTTTGAAGACTGTTATGTTTAGAAAAATGTATCAAGGGATGGGGATGTACCTCAGTGGCAGAATGAATATTTAACAAAAAATGGATAGAGAAAGAAATAACAATTCTTTATCATAATATGCTTTTGAGCAGCTGTATGAAATGTTTAATTTAGATTTTTATCTTATTTTATCTAAGAGTTTTGATAGGGTTTTCTGGTCTACCTAACTCCACATTAACATTTGAACATTTATTTTGCTTTTTTTCCTCATTAAAAAAGCCTATGTTCTGAATGTTTAATACTCTGGACTGAGCACCATGGTTACACAGTTTTTTATAGACCTCATCTTTTGCTTATATGTTTGTTTCATCTAAATCAGGATATACTGAAAATGTCCAAATGATTACTTAATTGCCTGAGAGACTATAATAAACAGCATACTAAGATTTACTTTCCTTTATTACCTACATTTTTCTTGAAACATGAATTTTTTATTTCTACATAAGCTATTTGTAGTCTTCTTAGAGTCTTAAGTTTCTGAATAGTGTTTTGTGTACATATATATACAGATAGATAACACATTGTTAGAAGTAGTGATGGACATCCCTCAGGTGTACTACTTCTAGGTTAGGTGCACTAACCCTAACCCTAAGCCCAACCTCCCATAGTGCCTAGAACCACTCAAATAGCCCCACAAGCCGGAAATCAAGCCCTCAATATGGAAGTCTTAAAAAGATATTTTATACCCAAATTGTAACAGGTAGCATTTCAGGTAAAAATTAATTCAAACTTTTGCTAGATACCACAGAGAAAAAGCAGACTTAAGCATCCCCTCATTGAGAGCAGGTGTCAACAGCTGTCATGTAAGTCAGTAAAACTGTTCATCTAGAAATTTCCAACAAGTTGCTAAAACCTGGGTGGGAGTCAAGTCAGGGCTCTGAGTCCCCATACACACATTTCTTCTCAAAATCCAATTTTCCCACATGTTTTCAGAGTGAGCACACTAAGAAAGATGCTTTTCTGGTGTTGACTATCACTGCTGAGGCCCTGAAACAAATCCTCTATTTCTTGTCTGCTGGGAGAAGAGCTACAAAAGACTCTACTAAAAAAAGCCAGTCATAGAATACTCTTTGACTTAGGAAGAACAGTGTGAAGAAACAAAGCCTCTGGTATTCAGAGAGTGGTGGGTTTATAATAGGTTCACCACATCTGGAGGAGCAAAGAAACACTATGAAGACCATATCCTCCAGACTCAGGTTCCCAGAACTTCTCTGAAAAGAGGTCTATCATGGCATTAGAGAACATAACCAATGCCCTTTTATTACCACACTAAGAAGTATTGTGTTAAAATAATCATAAAATATAGGAAGCTGCAATGAACAATAAAGTGAGTTAAATGACCAAAACTAGCTGGGAAGCAAGTATTGATGAATTAAATTATATGCCAAGCATCAGAGATCAGTCCAGGAATAAGAAAATGAGGATAAACCACACCAGTGACATCAGTATCTTAAGAAAACAGATGGAACTAGAGGATGGGATCAATAGTTAAGAACACTAGCTAGCTGCTCTTCCAGAAGACACTGGTTCAATTCCTAGCACCTACATGACAGCCGGCAACAATCTATAGCTCCGGCTCCAGGAGATCTGACACCCCTTTTTGGCCTCCATAGTCATTAGACATACAAGTGGAACAGATCTACATTCAGGAAAAATGCACATAAAATAATTTTAACAAAAAAGAGAAAGATATAGAAAATGGAAGCTTAAAATTGGTGTTGCTTTGAATACAAGATGAAGGTAGACCAGTTGGTTACCTTTTCTCAGAGCAGCATTTCAGCTTCTTTCCTCTGTGTCGGCTGCTATCTCCTAGTGTCTGTGGCGGCTCTCTGGCATCTGTCTGTGTTCTTCTTGTACTCAGTTTTCTTAGCCTGGTAGCTCCGCCTATGCTTCCTGTTTGCTTTGGCCAATCAGCTTTTATTAAACCCATAGGCAGGACAAATATTTACATTACCAGCATAATCTTACTACACAAAGTCTTTCCTGAGATTCTTGAGATCTCCTAATTGTAATTCCATGTTATAAAATTGGGAAGTTCTAATATAGACAACTCTTTCAGACATTGTCAACTAATGATGAAAAAACATGAGGACAGTGGTGTCCCACGGGGCTAGTCACTGTGGGGATGATGTCATCTCTGAACAAACGTTATTGCAGTAAGCTAGGAGAGACTCATAGACACAGGACTGCACTGAAGTGAGAAGAGACCCCATAGACCAGGGAACTAGAGATAAATTCTCCTAATTCCGTGACTTTCCTCCCTTTTCACTATTCCCTGGAACTCTGCTGGCTGAACTGTGGAAGAACAGAACTAGCTCAACAGTTCGGGAGAGTGGGGAGGGTTAAGGATGGCATCTGGCAAGACAGAGGATTGCAGCCTGGAGTCTGGATAGGAATAGAGTCATGTGGAGCATTTGATGCACAGTTCATGGCTCCTGTAGCTGAGAGACTAGAACCACAGAGTAGAGCAACATCTTAGACAAGGAGAGACTTCTGCAATAGAGTTACTGGCATTGACACCTATTGCAAAGATGCTGATGAAAGTCTTTAAGTACCCTATTTGGTCTTGAGTTTAAGCAATGGCCTTTAATCTGAACTTACCCTAATCAAGATTAATATTTTCTTTCTTTTTTGATCCTTGTGTTTATTACTAATGTGGTGGAGAATTCAAAGACAAGAAGGGTTATGAGGTAGATCACTTCTGTGTAACACATTGCAAACGGCTTTCTCCTTAACTCCCTGCCCCCTTTGGTTACAGCAGTAATTCTCTGTCATAACAGCATTACATTGCAACAACAACAAAAAAATTGATGTTGCAGCTTTACATATTTTTATGGTTAATATATACAAGAAGCCAAACAGAAACTGATATTTTACCTTGAGAAGACATGAGATTTTCTTGTTGAAGGAATTTGGAAGGTGTCTGAGCATCTGAGCTACTGTTAGATGATGGAAGGTGGTATCTGGAATTAGAAAGTTTCAAAGCCAGTGTGTCCAGGTATAGCTAATAACACTCATGATGCACTAAAGTAGCTAATGAATGGTACATGTATGTATGTGTGCATGTATGTGTATGTGTGCAAGAGAACATGCACATATGTGCACTGTCACTCAAAAATGTTTTCTTGTGTGTCCCTGAGTGTGGACATGTACATGTATGTGGTTTCTATAGCCCTACATGAACTACTTCAGCCTGGTAAAATCTATTACATTCTTCTAGCATTTCTCATGTGTGAAACATGCATAAATAATTAGAAAGTTTTAGTTTATGCTCAAATTGTACTTTAATGTGTCAGTCCTGTTGGAACAAACTCACATTATTAAAACTAGTATTTCAGCCAAACTTAATGTGCTTTGTCTCTTAACATCTGTTATTCTATTTCATATCCTAATTTCCTGTCTCAAAACTAAGAAGTGATATCTTCTCTTCTTGATAAATAACTGTATCTTTGATAGCTATTTTAATGTACAAATCTGACAATTTCCCACCTGCCAATTTGACTCTTCATTCAACATGTGCAGAGGGTTTTGTGGTTTTGTTGTGTTTTGTGTTTTATGGTCTTGGGCAGAGTCGGTCCTTCTGTCTACCTTGCTGTGCCTTCTCTCTAGTCATCTGTTCTTGCAGTAAATTTGAAGTTCCAGTGCTTAGAATCTAAAGCTGACACTGCTCTGCATGCTAAGGCAGCCATGTTAGTCCATGTCCATCATACAGGGGCTCAGCAAGATCAGTAGCATAAACTTTCTAGAAGGCACTGTCCCCATTCTCGCACCCACCCACCTCAGACCCTGCTGTAAATTCATCTCCTTTCCATTTGTCATTTATGTCTTTGTTAGAGATAGACAGATCACCATGGTAATTTCCTGGTGCTTTGTTAGCAAAGCACCACAAGCTTAGGAGCTTAAGCAATAGCTCTAGCTCTACAAGTTCTGGGGGCAGGGTATTTGAAACAAACAAAATACTAACAGACCAAGCAATTTACAGATTCAATAAAATATCAATCAAAATATCTACAACATTCATTGCAGAAATTTAAAAAAAAAAGTCCTGAGCAAAAAGGATCATGCTGGAAGGATCCAGATCCTTAAACATATTACAGAGCTGTGGTAATAAAAATAATATGGTATTGGCACAAAAAACTGACATGGAGAAATGAAACAAAATAAAAGACACAAACATCAGTACATCAAACTACAAGAAATGTGGTATTTGGCAATTAGACCCATACTTACTACCTTTCACAAAAAAATGAGCACCAAGTGAATCTAGACATCACTTTGGAATCCAAAATGCTCAACTTGTTAGAAGAAAGTAAAGGCAGCACCCTCAAGGATATAAGTGCAGGAAAAGACTTTCTGAAGAGGACTCAATTTGCCCAGAAGTTAAGGCCAATAATTGACAACTGAGACCTCATAAAACTAAGATGCTTCTGTTCTGCTAAAGCAGCAACAGAATGGAGGAGAAACATACAGAATGGGAGACACTCTGTCAGCTGAACATCCAACAAAGGATTAATATTCAGACTATGCAGGAAACTCAAAAAAAAAATCAGGAAAAAAATCATCCATGTAAAAATGAGTTAAGGATCTAAACACAGAATTCTCAATACAAGAAATTAAATAACTAAGAAATACCTCAAAAATTGTTTATCAGTCCATAGAAATTAGGGAAATGCAAATCAAAACAACTCAGAAATTTCATCTTACACTAGTCAAAAAGAGCTAAGACCAACAATCAAGATAACAAAGGAAGGAGAAATCCACATTCAGCATAAACTGGTGGGGCCATTATGGCCACCATTTTGTGTTCTGATTCCTCTCCCTTCTGTTTCATGCACCTACTACAAATTTTTCCTTGTGGTTACTACTAGATCATAGGTTAACTTTTCTAAGATATGCATCACCCTAAACTGTCTAGATCTCACAACCTGAAGATATCAGTCAATGCCCTGATGCACATTTCCACAACCCTGGACAGACAGTTAAGCAGCAATATTGTGCTGTGATTTAACAGGCCTTAATTTAGGGATCAGCCCGATCCCTAAATTGTTTTCTCCATGACTCTACTGGTTTAGCTAAGAAATGACCTCCTTAGTCCCGGGCATTTGGATGTTTGGAACCTACTTGTTCCTGCTGTTTGGAGAGGTTTAGGATGTGGCCTTGCTGAAATAAGTAGTCACTGCAGTGAGCTTTGAAAACGTAACCCCTCACACTTCTAGTAGTTGACATTTTCTACTTTTTACATCCCCTGCTCATCTTTCTGGGCCTGTAATACCTCACTCAGGAGGGTTTTCTCCAAATCCATCCATTTGCTTACAAGTTTTAGGTTATCATTTTTTTTCTTACTGCTGAGTAGTATTCCATTGTGTAGATATAACAGTTTGTTAACCCACTCTTCAGTTGAGGGGCATCTAGGTTTTTTCCAGCTCACTGCAGTGACTACTTATTTCAGCAAGGCCACATCCTAAACCTCTCCAAACAGCAAGAACAAGTAGGTTCCAAACATCCAAATGCCCGGGACTAAGGAGGTCATTTCTTAGCTAAACCAGTAGAGTCATGGAGAAAACAATTTAGGGATCGGGCTGATCCCTAAATTAAGACCTGTTAAATCACAGCACAATATTGCTGCTTAACTGTCTGTCCAGGGTTGTGGAAATGTGCATCAGGGCATTGACTGATATCTTCAGGTTGTGAGATCTAGACAGTTTAGGGTGATGCAATTAGCTATTACCAATAATGCTACTGAACATAGTTGAGCTAATGCCTTTGGAGTGTGAATGTGCATCTTTAGGGTATATGCCCAAGAGTGGTATTGCTGAGTCCTTGAGGAGAGTGATTCCCAGTTTTCTGAGAAACCGTCATACTGCATTCCAGAATAGATGAACAAGCTTATACTCCCACCAACAGTGGAGGCCTGTTCCCCTTGCTCTGCAACCTCTCCAGCATAGGCTGTCATCTGTGTCTTTTATCTTAGCAAATCTGACAGGTGTAAGATAGTGTCTCAAAGTTGTTTTGATTTGCATTTCTCTGATGGCTAAAGATGTTGATACTTTTTCAAGCATGTTTCAAGCCATTTGTAATTCTTCTGCTTAGATTTCCCTTTTTGATTCTGAACTTCATTTTTAAATTGGGTTATTTAAGTATTTGAGCTCTAGTTTCTTGAGTTCTCTCTATATTTTAGACATCAGTCCTCTGTCACTTGAAGGATTGGTGAAAATCTTTTCCCATTCTGTAGGCTGTCATTTTGCCTTTTTGACTGTGTCTTTGGCTTTACAGAAGCATCTCAGTTTCAGAGGGTCTTAATTATTGATTGTTGTTCTTAGGGTCTGTGCTACTGGTGTTATATTTAAGAAGTGGTCACCTGTGCCAATGTGTTGGAGGGTATTTCCCACTTTCTTTTCTATCAAGTTCAGTGTGGCTGGAATTAGCTTGAGGTCTTGGATCCACTTGGATTTGAGTTTTGTACAGAATGATAGGCTTGGATCTAATTGCAGTTTTCTACAAGCTACCATCCAGCTATGTCAAAACCATTTGTTAAAGATACTATCTTTTATCCATTGAATATTTTGGGCCTCTTTGTCAAAGGTCAGGTGTTCATAGGTTTTTGAGTTAGTGTCAGGATCTTCAATTCAATTCCATTGATCCACAAGCCTATTTTATTACTGTAGCTCTATAGTATAACTTGATGTTGGGGATGGTGATGCCTCCTGAGATTCCTTTACTGAGCAAAATTGTTTTGGCAATCCTGGCTTTTCTGTTATTTCAAATGAAGTTGAGTATTTTTTTCCAGGTCTGTAAGAAATTGTGTTGGGATTTTGATGGGAAGTACATTGAATCTGTAGATTGCTTTTGGTAGGATTGCCATTTTTTACTATGTTGATCCTACCTATCCAGAAACATGGGAGATCTTTTCATTTTCTGATATCCTCATCAATTTCTTTTTTCAGTGATTTAAAATTTTTGTCAAAGAGATCTGTTACTTCTTTGGTTATAGTTACTCCATGGTATTTAATACTATTTGCAGCTATTATAAAGGGTGATGTTTCCCTTATTTCTTTTTTAGCCCTTTTATCTTTAATGTATAAGAGGGCTACTGATTTCTTTGAGTTAATCTTGTATCCTGCTACATTGCTGAAGGTGTTTATCAGCTGTAGAAGTTTCCTGGCAGATTTTGTGGGTCACTTATGTATACAATCATATCATCTGCAAATAGAGATAGTTTCACTTCTTCTTTTCCAATTTGTATCCCCTTAATCTCCTTTTGTTCTCTTATTGCTTTATCTAAAACTTCGAGAATTATATTGAGTAGATAAGGATAGAGGGGACAGCGTTTTCTAGATCCTGATTTTAGTGGGATTGCCTTGAGTATTTCTCCATTTAGTTTGATGTTGACTGTCTGCTTCTTGTAAATTGCCTTTATTATATATGATATTTTCCCTATAGTCCTGATTTTTCCATGACTTTTATCATAAAGGAGTGTTGGATTTTGTCAAAGGCTTTCTCACCGTCTAAGGATATAATCATGTTTTTTTTCTCCTGGTAATGTTTGTTTATATGATGGATGATATTTACAGTTTTTCGTATGTTAAACCAGCCCTGCATTTCTGGGATGAAGCCTATTGGATCATAATGGATGATATTTCTTATACGTTATTGTATACATTGTGCCAGGATTTGTTGAGAATTTTAGCCTCAACATTCATGAGGGAAATTGCTCTGTAATTCTCTGTCTTTGTTGCGTCATTGAGTGGCTTGGGTATTAAGGTAATTGTGGCCTCTTAAAAAGAATTTGGCAATATTCCTTCAGTTTCTACTGTGTGAAACAGTTTGAGGAGTATTGGTAATGGACCATCTTTGAATGTCTGGTAGAACTCTGCACTGAAACCATCTGGACCTAGGCCATTTTACTTGGGAGGTTTTTAATGACAGCTTCAATTTCCTTTATAGTTATAGATCTGTTTAGGTATTTTATCTGATCTTCATTTGATTTTGGTACATGGTACCAGTCCAAAAAGCTGTCCAATTCTTCTACGTTTTCCATTTTTGTGGAGGATAGATTTTTGAAGTATGACTTGATATTTCTCTGGATTTCATAGGGGTCTGTTGTTATATCCCACTTTTCAATTCTGATTTTGTTGATTTGGATACTCTTTCTCTCACTCTCTCTGCTTTTTGATTATTGTGGAAAAGGGTTTATCTATCTTGTGACATTCTCAAAGAACCAACTCTTTGATTCATTGATTCTTTGTATTGTTCTTTTTGTTTCAATTGTATTGATTTCAGCTCTAAGTTTGATTATTTCCTGCCATCTATTTCTTCTAGGTGAGTAAACTTCTAATTGTTCTAAGGCTTTCAGCTGAGCTGTTAGGTCTCTAGTGTGGGATTTCTCTAGGTTTTTCATATAGGCATCTAGCGCTATGAATTTTCCTCTTAAGACTGCTTTCATTGTGTCCCACAAGTTTGGATATTTGTGGATTCATTTTCATTGAATTCTAGGATAACTTTGATTTCTTTCTTAATTTCTTCCTTGACCCAGAGATGGTTCAGCTGAGTGATGTTTAGTTTCCATGAGTTGGGAGGCTTTCTTTGGGTTTTGATGTTGTTGAACTCTAACTTTAGGCCCTGGTGGTCCAATATGTTACAAGGGATTATTTCCATTTTTTTGTATCTGTTGATATTTGCTTTATGACCAATTATGTGATCAATTTTGGAGAAAGTTCCATGAGGAGCTGAGAAATATGTATATTCCTTTGCATTTGGGTGGAAGCTTCTGTAGATATCTATGACATCCATTTGCATCATAACCTCTTTTAGACTCCTTATTTCTCTGTTGAGTCTCTGTCTGGTTGATCTATCCAGGGTTGAAAGTGAGGTATTGAAGTCTCCCACTATTAGGGTGTAAGAATTGATGTGGGATTCGAGCTTTAGTAGTGTTTCTTTTACATAAATAGGTGCCCTTATATTAAGGGCATAAATATTCAGGATTGAAATCTCCTCTTGAGCAATTTTTCCTGTGATGAATAAGTAGTGACCATCTTGGTCCCTTTTAAATGCTTTTAGCTTTAAGTCTACTTTGTTAGATATTAGGATTGCAACCCCTGCTTGTTTCTTAGGGCCATTTGACTGGAAAATCTTTTCTCAACCCTTTATTCTAAGCCTGTGTCTGTCCTTGCATTTGAGGTGTGTTTCTGTAGGCAACAGAAGGATGGCTTCTGTTGTTGTATCCATCTTGATAGTGTGTGACATTTTATAGGAGAGTTGAGTCCATTGATATTAAGGGAAATTAGTGACCATTGATTGATATTTCCTGCCATTTTTGGTGGTAACTTATTTGTATTTCATTTCTCTGGAGTATTCTTCTGTGGAATTATTGATTGTTTTTGATTTCGTGGGTGTATCTGGGGTCCTTAGGTTAGAGTTTTCCCTCTGATACTCTCTGTAGTGCTGGATTGGTAGATAGATATTCTTTCAGTCTGACTTCATCATGAAATATCTTGTTTACTCCATCTATGGTGATTGATAATTTTGCAGGGTATAGTATTCTAGTTTGAGAGCCATGCTCTTTTAGTGTCTGTATAACTTCTGACCAAGCCCTTCTAGCTTTCATCATTTCCATTGAATAGTCAGGCATTATTCTGATGGGTCTGCCTTTATATGTAAGTTGGCCCTTTTCTTTTACAGCTCTTAAAATTTTTTCTTTGTTCTGTATGTTTTGTGGCTTGATTATAATGTGGCACACTGACTTTTGGGGGGGGTCATATCTATTTGGTGTTCTGTAAGCTTCTTGTATCTTTATAGGCATTTCCTTCTTCAGGTTAGGGAAGTTTTCTTCTATGATTTTATTGAAAACATTATCTGTGCCTTTGAGCTGATATTCTTCTCCTTCTTCTATTCCTATTATTCTCAAATCAGATCTTTTCATGGTGTCCCAGATTTCTTGAACATTTTGAGTTATGGCTTTTTTACTTTTACTATTTTCTTTGACTGATATATCTATTCGAGCTACTGAGTCTTCCACTTCAGAGATTCTATCTTCCATCTCTTGAACTCTGTTTGTTATGCTTGTATCTGTGGTTCCAGCTTTTTTCTTCAGATTTTCTATTTCCATCTTTGCCTCATTTTGTGCCTTATTTATTGCTTCTATTTCAGCTTTTAGTTCCTGGCATGTTTCTTTCATAGATTTGTTCATCTCTGCCAATTTTTTGTTTGTATTTTCTTCTACTTCTTTAGTGCTATTTTTCATATATTCTTTGAGAGCTTCGATGATCATCAAAAAGGAATTTTTGGTGTTGCTTCCTTCTGTTTCCTCTTCATTGCTCAGTTCAGGTCTTGTATTTGTAGGATCGCCACTCTCTTCTGGAGTTACCTTGTTGTTCTTTATATTATTATGTAAATTTTTGCACTGGTATTTGCCCATGGCTTTAGTGGTTCACGATTAGGTGGCTCTTGGTCAGTTGTGGCACTCGGGCTTGTGTGTCCCCTGTGACCTCTGAAGAAAAGGTCTGCTGAATCACTACTTCTGCACTATGCAGGGGCCTGAATTTCAAGTCTTCAATCTTTCTCTGTTTGACCAATTGGAGGCGGGGTGGCGGCCCCGCAAACTCCCTCAGCATCAGCTGGGGGGACTGTGGCAGGCAGAGTGCCCTGGGACAGGCTCTGCAGACAACACCCCGTCCCAGAACCTGAACCGAAACTGATGGGAGCCGATGGGAGCTCAACTCTCCTCTCCCTGGCAGGGATACAGGCGCGGGCCTGCTGACCCCTCCTCACCTCTGGGCAGGGTCTGAGTCTGTCCTTCAGGGTCCCCAGTCCTTATCTGTTTAGCTCAGTTGGAGGTGGGTAGCCATGCAAACTCCCTCAGCAGCAGCTGAGGGGACCGTGACAGGCAGAATTTATCTCTGCCTGCTCCAGAGTGCACTGGGACACGCTCTGCAGACAGCACCCCCAGGGTTTGTCTTTTAATACGTGAATTGAGACCATTTATTTTAAGGGATGTTAGTGACCACTGATTGTTATTTTTTGTCATTTTTGGTAGTAGCTTGTATGTATTTCCTTTCTTTGGGCTTTTCTTCTGTGGGATTATCAATTGTTTGTGGTTTCATGGGTGTATCTGGGATTCTTATGTTGCAGTTTTCCCTGTAATGCTTTCTGAAGGCCCAGATTTGTAGATAGGTATTGTTTAAGTCTGACTTGTGATGAAATATCTTGCTTACTCCATCTATGGTGATTAATATTTTGCTGGGTATAGTAGTCTAGGTTGGCAACCATGCTCTTTTCATGTCTGTGTAACTGACATGACATGTTCATCATTTTATTCTTCAGGTTGCATTTGTACCATACCTATCTGCCTGTTCATTTCTCTACCCATATTTGAGACATTTTCAATCATTATTTCTTCAAACATATTATGTCTAATTTTCTACCTTCTGAAGTTTTAAAATTTTATGTATGATTGTTGGTGCCCCATTAAGTCTCATAGGCTGTCACCACTATTTCAATCTTTCATCTTTGTTGCACTAGTGAATAGACATTTTAAAGTGGCCTGATAATCACTGCACTGCTTCTGACTTTTTTTAAGTGTGCTGCTGAATCCCTCCATTAAGTGGTTTTATTAAGTCTGTCACCATGCCTCTATTTCTACAAGTTTCTCAAGTTACTCATCTTCCTCCTTCTCATCATTTATAGTATTTCCTTGAACTTCTTTTCTTTGTCTCATTTAGTTGTCTTTTTTTCACACCTTTTCTGATATTTTTAGGACCTTTACTCTGAACTTTAGTCCACCAACCCATATATTTGGGTCAGCTATTTGTAGCTTCAATATTTCATTTTTTCATAATGTCAACTTTTCTGTCTATTTGTGATGTTTGTAAATTACATTAGTGCCTTTGCATTTGAGGAAAAATCTATTTTATCTAGAGTGTAAAGGAGGGAAATTCTTCAACTATCAATCATGAGCTGGTTTCTAGATGGCCCTGGTAGTGTTATCTTCAGGTACACAAGGGTCGCTGTCTGGATCTTTGCTTCAGCAGCCTTCTCTTGTGCTGAGAGCTTGGGAGCTGCTGCTATCCTGGATGTGCAATTTGCAAGGGATGTATTTGGACTCTGTGGTCAGTGAGATTGCTGCACTGGCTGCCTGGATTGACAAGGCCACCAGCTGTCCTCTGTGATCAGATAAGACCAGAGACTGGGCCAACTTGCCTCTGTCTCAGAGGAGTTACAGCCTAGATAAATTTGTTTTCTATTGCTTTGATAAACACCATGACCAAAAGAAAATTGGGAGGAAAAGATTTATCATATTTATAGGTGACAGTTCATCATCAAGAGAAGTTGACACAGGAACTCAATGCAGGAACCTAGAGACAGGAACTGAAGCAAAAGCCATAGAGGAATGAAACTTACTCTGCTTGCTTTTTATATAAACCAGGCTCACGTGCTGAAGGGTGGCACCACCAACAGTGATCTGCCTTTACCCTACATCAATCATTATTCAAGAAAATAATCCCTCAGATTTGCCTGCAAGCCAATCTGATAGATGTATTTTTCCTTTCCAACTGACTATCTTGTATCACTCATTGCCAGTAAATAAATATAAATAAATAAAATTAAAAACTAACAAGAATGTAAGGTATACTTTCTGGTCAAACAGTATAACTATTTGAATTAATTACTGGGTAGGGAATCAGGCTAGATTTGATAACTGTCCTTGAATGAATGGGAGTTCAGCTCTGTTCCCTGACAAGGCAATGTTTTGGGCCAAATTCCACATTCAGGTAGAACAGCAGGCAGGGTTCTGCACCTAGGGGCTTAGTTCTCTAAATTCGTGGAGCTGTAGGTCATGAGTCATTAAGACCCACTGACTAGGCTCTCTGCCTGTGCTGAACTTCTTTCTGTGCTCCACAATCAGTAAGAATTAGTATTAAGCTTCTAGACTAAAAACATCTGCAGATTGTATGCTGTAGTTAGGCAGCTGCAAGGCTTTCATTTGCTATTGGCTGGACTCTGGCCTACTGGGGCTGTAAACTACTCAATATGATCATAATGGTATGAGATGGGTTTTGTGTACATATGGGCCCATAACCTGGGTACCATGATCAAGCATAATCAAGCATGGCTTCTCTCCCTAGTCAGGAAACCAGAGTTAGACAAGCTTGCTCATTTAGGAGGAACTAGTAGAATCAGTGGTCTTGGTTCTATATTCAGGTAGAGCTGTAGAATGAGCATTATGATCAGTCTGCACCAGTGACTAGGCACGCAAGAAAGTAAAACTATGTGTGGCCAGTAAGTTCTGCTTCATGAGGAAGTGGTATATATACTGTCTGGACTCTCTGGTTGGGGGACAGTAATGTTGTCAGGGATACAATGCTTCTATCATCTGTGCACTGGTCAGTCAGAACCTTTCAACATCTCTGTGTTCATGGTTGGTTCCAGGTGGTCTAACCCTGCACATTTTTCCTATTGTTCCCTGTAAAATAAGACATAAGTGGACCACGTATGCAACATGGAACAATGGGATATCTGCCTTAGATTCTCCTTTACCCCTAGATTTAATGTAGGTCTGGGATGCCCTCTTTTTGCAGAGTTGTGCTCAGCAGACTAAGGGTCGATGCTGGGGGCAGAAGTTCACTGACTTCTTTAAAGCTGCTCTTCAAGGGCTCTTAGATCAAGGAGTGCTTTTGCTTTACTCTCTGGTTCCGGAATTTTTACAGTAATTTAATCAGCTGAGAGCTGGGAATTGGCCTTTCAGAAAAGATACTGAGGTTGTAGACTAGACCACTCAGTCTGTCGCCTTTCTATATCTCCTGTACTGGTATCTGTGATGGTCAGTTTTATTAACTTGGAACAATCTAGAATCCCCTTAGAACAGGTCCTAAAGAGGGATTGTCTAAATTGAGTTGTCCTGTAACATACATTGAGGTGGGTAGCCTCAAGCACTGAGGGTGGTACCATTCCCTAGGCAGTCAATCCTGAACTATATAAGAATGGAGAAAGCAAAGGACCCACAGTGAATCAGCTGCTTGTTCTCTGTTCTTAACTATGGATGTAGCTGCTTCAAGTTTCTATTGCCTTGGCTTCCCTATACAATTGACAATAACCTGGTACTGTGAGCCAAAATAAACCCATTCTCTATAAATTGTTTTAGGCAGGACATTTTATTACAGCAACAGATAAGAAGCTAAGCCAGTATCCATTTTGAAATTCATTCTATATTAAAGGCAGAAAGTACCACCGACTTTATTGATAAGAACTCACCAGAGAAAATTTGAATTTAGATGTCATTTTAAACTGTTTTAGCCTTTGTGATCGAAGTAAAAGCTTGAGGTAAACTGACCCTATAATAAATTCCATGCAGCAGCTGTGACTTACAGGACCCTAAGATTCATTTCCACTAGAGTGGGGAAAAGAACTTGAAAGATGGATAAGGGGTTAAGAAGAGACAAGGAAGATACAGAAAGAAGGAAGATACAGCACTGCCCAAATCAGGATGTGTGCTCACATCTATCTCATGTACAGGCTTCCTCTTTCTTTGGGGCTACCAAGAAGCTCCAAAGTCATGACACAGACTTGTTATTAGTTTTGAATGCCTGACCTTGTTTAGGTTTGTTCCTGTGTAGCTGTTTTAAATTAACCTGGTGCTTTTTGTCTACCTTTTGCTTCAGGGATTTCCCCCCTTCTTTCTGTATGTCCTACTCTGTATCTGCCTACCTGGCCCCAGGCTCCTCCCTCATTCTCTCTCATTCTCTCCTTTTCTTGTTCTTCTCTCTCAAGCCTAGAGTTCTTCTCCTATTTATTCTCTCTGCCTGCCAGCCCTGCCTATTCTTTTCCTGCCCAGCTATTGACTATTCAGCTCTCTATTAAATCAATCAGGTACCTTAGGTAGAAAAAGTGAAACAAATGTAGCACATCTTTACATAATTAAACAAATTCAGCACAAACAAATGTTACACACTTTCACACAGTTAACATAATATTCTGCTATATAAACAAATGCAATACATCCTTACATCATTATGCAAATGCAATATAAAAAATGTAACACACAATTAAAGTAATACTTTATGGCATAGACAAGTACAATATATTTTTTCATAGGTAAATATTCCACAACAATCTAGCTAATGGACAACAATGTGGGTGCACATAAACATCTAACTTTTAAACACTGAAAAGGCTCAGAATAAATGTTCCTGCAATTACTTGTGCACTCAATGACTTGATAGGTTACTCAACCTCCTCTTGGCTTCCTCTATTTCTTCCTCCTACTCCAACCTCCAGACTCTCTACACAGACCCCCATGCCAGCAATAGCCACCTACTAACCATCTGTCAAAGCTGCCTTCCTGCCTTCATTCATCTAAAAAACTGTCTAAAATCCCACTCTATCAGCAGCCTCTCCAGTCAGTCTCAACACAGTAATCATGTTTTATACTTTATATCAAGTATTTTAATATTAACTCTTTTAGTCTGTACTATAATAACAGAAAGGATTATTGTAGTTATTTTCCTTTGACATCTGAAATGGATAATTGAGGCCACTCCATATATTTACTTTTCCACAAATGAATAGCAAAAAGATTTTCACAGTTATGGAAATTTATAAAAGACCATTTGAAAAGCTGTTATTCAATGAAAAATAAAGTGAGTAAGGTCCAGAGTTTGTGTGTTGTAAATTTATTGACTGTTTTCCTGTCCTCATCTCTAACCAATAACCCTTTAAGCATAGAAGCTGTAGAAACCAACAGTAAGGTGACCCACACCTTGACATAACATAATCACAACACTAAAAGGCACAGAGAAAAAGAATCTAGCAAGCAACACAGAGAAACAGCTTACACAAAAATGGGATCCTTTGTAAGATGATGGATGATTTCCTGTCATACGCCATGAGATCCACAGATAGTAAGTTGCTAAATACCCTCAAAATAATGAGAGAAAAATACCAACAAAAACCTTTATGTTCATACCTGAGACATGCTTAAATAAAGTATGCCTGGAGTTTACCAGCAGATAATCCCATCAGGCATACTAACAGGAAGTTTGAGGGTGACCTGAAAGGGTCCTCGGGGGCAGTGAGAATTCGTGTCAAGACAGTGGAAAGATAAAATGGGAAAATATTTGTGAATAAAATATAACATCAGAGATTCATATTCAAATTATATGATCACTCATTAATTTTTTTAAAAAATCCAGTTAAAAATGGACAAAAGTCAATAGCAGAAATTTCTCAAAGATACACAAATTACTGACAAGCAGATGAGAAGATACTGAACACCATTAGCTATTCAGGAAATGCATCAGAAACACAATGGTATAGGACCTTACGCCCACTAGGATGCCTTTATAAACAAAGGACAGACAGTAAAAAAAAACTGAAGAAAAAAGAAGCCTGCACAGTCTTGGCAGGAATGTAACAAATAATGCAGCAATTTTTGAGGACAGTCAGCAGTTTCTCAAAACGTTGAGTATGGTGTTGCCATGTAACCCAGTAATTATACTCCTAGTGAAATGATAACATTCCAACAACAACAAGAACTCGTACTGGAATAGTCACAGTATCTGAAGGTGGAAATAACCCAGATATCTGTCAATTAATAGACAGATGAAGTACAGAGTATCCATATAGCAATAATTTAGCCATAAGAAAATGAAATAATGATGCATGCTCCAACATGAGTTAATCTTCAAAACATTATTATGGAAAGTAAAATAACTCAGTTGCAAAAGTTCTGTGTTGTATTACCCCATCATCCTGCTTCTGTGAAGTACTTAGAGAAGGCAAGTTTTCTCGCAAGAAAGTAGAACAATGATGACTGCTTCTTGAGGATGGGAGATAAGGAATTAGGAAAGAAACTGCTTTTGATTATAGCTTTTCTTTTAGGGTGAAAACAGTCTAAAATTAGACTGTGCTGATTAGTGTACTAATCTATGAATATATTAAACACCATGAACTAGAGTGTAAATGTATGAATGTTATAATGTACAAACTGCATTTCAATAAAGCCCTTTAAACAGGGTAAGAGATAACTTTCCTAGTACCACAGTTTGTGACTGGAAAAGGCACTCAGAAATTTACATTAGAAGGTATTAAATAGTGTGTATGGCAGAAATAGAGTGCAATGTGGTATGATGCAGTGATCGATAATAAGTAAAGTTTATCATTTGTTCACTGTTTTCCACAAAGTGCGTAAAATAGATGTTTTAAAAGTGAAAATGGTGAAAAGAAATTGCTTTAAAAATTATTTCTCAGAGTTTGTTATAATAAAACAACACAGTTTTGCTTAAAAGGGAGAATGTTAAGGTCAAAGACATTACATCATTATTAATAATAGTAAAAACCTAGAAGCTATTTAAGCAATCAACAATACCAAGATATTTTATGTATCTGTGGCATAATCCCCATAACCAATGAAAGTTATAAATAAGAAAACTATGTGGCTCCTTCATGAGTTATAAAATATTATAAAATATGTACAAAAAGTTCCTACAAAATTATATATGAATCATAGTCTTAAATATTTAAACAATTCAGGCAGTATAATAAGGATGATTTCATTGTATCCTTTTTGAGTCAGGTTAAGGGAGAGTTTGTGGAGAAAACTAAGGCATTTGAAGCAGTATGTATAGGTCACCATGTTTGTAAATGTCAAAGGCAGCCTTCAAATCCTGATCACTTGCTTGCTTAGATCACCCCTTTCCATCAAAGCAACTTCATGCAGGTGCTGCTGTAAAGCAATATGGAATCCAGCAAGTGTCTAACAGATCCTCAGAAACAGAAGCACTAAGAGCACTGGAAGCATCTGTACTAAAATGTCCTGCTCTGTTTTTGAAGATTTCTGCATTTGTGCATTTGTCTCTTTATTTATACAAATGAAAAATGAAGAGGAAACAAAATATCTTATATTCTGATTGCTCTGACATTTCCAAAATGCTTTAACATAAAAGTTTCCATGCATTTAAAGAAAATCTAGTGCAAATATGTCACCAAAACAGCTAAAATGTCATTCTTATATCCATTTGGGGAAAGGTTTCTATCTTAGTTAGGGTTTCTATTGTTGTGAAAAGACAGCATACCCACAGCAACTTTTATAAAGGAAATACTTAATGGGGTGGTTCCCTTGCAATTTCAGAGGTTCAGTCCATTATCACATGATGAGAAACATGGCAACATGAGGGTAGATATGGTACTGGAGCTGAAAGTGCTACATCTTGCAGTCACCTGAGGCACTGGGCTTTGGAAACCTCAAATCCCACTCCCACAGTGACATTCCTTCTTCAAGGCCATACCTACTCCATAAAAGACTCACCTCCCAATAGTGTCACTTCCTTTAAGGTTATGGAGGCCCAAACCACCATAGTATGCCACAATATATCTTAGTGAACAAGTCCTTGGCAAGTGGATTTTACCTTGAATATATCTGCACTGTTGGGGTTAAACAGGTGGTGCTTTCCAGACCCCAGAATAATAGGTCCTGAACATCTTGCTTCTCCATAGACACAAAGGGATACCGTTGCCGTGGTGCCAGCATTTTCAAGATCTCCAGTGACAACTGTCACCTTCCAGTCCCCATCTTCAAAGGAAAGTGATGAAGGAAAACACCATTAATATTAGGAAGAAGGGAATTCTGCTTAATCGGCTTAGTTGGGAAGTGAAGTTTGTGAAATAACTTCTTACTGTGGACCTCGTCTTTGGAGGCTGGCATATGAAGCAGCTTTGGAAATGGTACAGCATTTTAATTACAGAACAAACCACAGCGGTCTCTTGAGAACAATAGATGTTCTTCTTAGGAACAAAGTGTCTGAGGTGGAGGCAGTTAGCAATACACATTTGGCTGAAACATACAGAAGTGGGCTTCAGTATCACAGTGAAATCTTTGGCTGGAGTTGATATATCTAATAGGCAGGCATGAAGTCATTTGTCCCAAGAAATGCCCTGTAAAGCTGGAGTTAATATCAGCACAGCTCACAGCACAGTGAGTACAACAGGAAAGTATTAAGGATAGAGAAGACTTAAAAAGAAACAAAGACAAGCTAAGATGTTTTTCTTTCCATAAAAAGATGGCTGAATTGAAGCAAACCAGCCAGAGCAGAGAAAGGAAGTTCTAGATAAACAGAGCCTTCCTTGCAGAAGGAGCTGAGCTAGGGAAGGATGCATAAAGGAAACACAGACTTAAAAGAGAAAGACAATGCATCCAGTAAGCAGAAGAGGTAATTGATCTCCTACTGTGGTATGGTTACAAGCACAGAAAGGTTGAGACAGGCAGCACATGACAGGAAACATCTTGAAAAACCTGTTCATTGTTCTATGATTGGTTTAGTTGGGAAGACAAGTTGAGATACTATTCATTTTAGCACATTGCTTCTTTGGGAAATTGCACCTTCAAACCCACAGCTGGGAGCTGGAAGCTGCTCTGACCTTACTGCAAGCATTGGATATACCCACACACACAAATAGTGCAAGGAGGCACTGTGGCTTTTCTGTGCTTTGTGACACATGTGTCCTCTGGGGCAGGGATAACTTGAAGACATATTTATTGTTATTCTCAGATGTTCCATAAACAAGCAGTTTTGTGTATAATGTTGACAATTGTATGATGTTACAAGACCCACCACCATTGTGGACATTAGTGTTCTCTCAATATTTCTTCCACTAAGATGTCATCTTTCTTTGTAATGTTTACTTCTGGCCACTTCCCCAACCACATAAGTACAAACACCATTTAAAAGCCTCTTGCCACTGCAGTGAAACTCATATCAAGGACATCTTGCAGCATTACATTTGATAATAAAGATGAACATGAAGCCTCAGCTCCAAGTACCAAAAGTTTAGTGAAACCCACTGGATGAACTTGAGGATGTCTACCCTGTAGTATGTTTGCTTTGAGGAGCTTGTACTTGTGTAAGAAAATAAACCATGGAATTTTCAGATGCAATCCCATTGGAGAAGCCTGTGGTTATAACAATTCTTAAAGAAAACCTTGCACCTATGCTTTGATGCATAATCCAAGAAGGTAAAGAAAATCCTGTTTTTAGGTCTTCTTTCATCCTGCATCCTTATCTCCTTCCCCCTTTCTGCAACAGCCCTGGGATTTTTATCTCACATGTCATGGGAAAAGAATACACATGAGTTTACATATAAGCTTGGATTTTGTTCATTAAAATAGAGATGACTAGCAAGGAGCTGCTGATTTATACAAAGCTGTGTTCTTTCCTTTCAGAATCAGCATATCACCATGGCATAAGTCTTAATAAAGTTACTTCTGCTGTCCTCAAATTTTCCTAAGCATGTTTTTCTTTTCCTAAAATAGAAAATTTCTATAATGTACTTTTAAAATTCCAACACTCCATCTAGTTAAGGATATCCCATTTCCTAAAATGTAAAACACTTAAAACCTCCAAATATTCCATAATAAGGTTGGATTCCTTTTAAGATAAGTGGTTTACTAGGAGTCTATACTTTTATAATGAAGAATGTCAGCTCATGCAACTAGGACAGATGCACTTGAACTGGAAAAGCCCAAACTAAATTATAGGCCACACTACTCAGATGACAAGTGAAAATCAGTATTTACGAACCTTTATTATTTTATGATAAATAATAAAAAATCTCTATGGGATCATGTGTATAGCAAGATGAAATCAGACCTGATACAACTTATAAGCCTTACTTTATAACTAAGTTTATTAATGGCTCAATAGCAAGACACCACATGCTCATCCTTTGGAGAAAGCAGTTAAACAAATGGTAGCCCATGGGTCAAGTATATTTAGCCACCTGGTTTGTGGTCTGAGATTCATTTAGTTGGTTCTGTGTTGTCCATGGATCTTCCCATACTGCAACAGCAGAGTTATAACAAACACCACATGGCTGGTCCATAAACCCTAAGGTGAATATATCTGGTCATTTATCATTAATGTTATCTGGAAACTGGGAAAAGAGATGCTCCAGTGGTTAACAATGCTTGCTGCACAAACCTTGAGGACTAGAATTAGGATGCCAGAATTCAGGTAGTAAGCTGGGTGTCCTACAAATGCTTACAAGTTCAGCTCTGAGAAATCTGCCATCTTCTACTGACTTCTGTGTATGCACAGGCTTGAACATGTACAGACACACTGATATATACTCACAAGGGTATGTACATGCACACATACAGAGACACACATAAATAAATATAATAATTTCTTTTAATGTTTGCTGTTTTCTCCTCTGGATACCACTGTACTTTAAAAATACCCTCTCTGGGCTGTGTTAGGATATGCTGTGGTGATATATTTATATTTAAGAAAATCAGCCTGGAATATCAGAAGACAGAATCACCCACAGTCAAGCATTAAGCGTCAGAGAGTGGTAACTCACATCTTTAATCCTAGCACAGGATGACAAAGTGTTAACTCATGTCTTTAATCTCAGCATGAGACTGACCCAGTTGTGATCTATGCCTTTAATCTCATAACTCCAGAGACAGAGATCTTTCTGTATTTCTGTGAGTTCAAGACCTAACTACCAAACAGTAGTAGCTCACACCTTTAATCCTAACTCTAGGATTACAATGCAGACTTGAACCTGGAAGTGAAACAACTGGGTGAAGAAGATATTTAAAACGGGTGTAGGCAGACATTGAGGCATTCTGTAGAAGCAACAAGCCAGGCTGAGAACTCTTGAAGACAGCATTTAACCTGAGAAGTTAGCTGGGTGAAAAATGACTATGGTCTATTTTCTTTCTCTGATATTCTAGCTTTTCCCCAATATTTGGATCTGAGTTTTCATTAAATACCAACTAGAATTCATGTATCAATATGTGCTTATTCTTATTAAATATTCAGGATTTAGCAATGGCTGTTGAGATATTAACTGCTACTAATTACCATGCCTACAATCAATCTTAAGTCATCAATCCATAAGTACCAGGTTTATTTACAATAGGCTCCTATATACACCATTCTGCAACAGTATCTTACACTATTCATAAAAGTCCTCACCAATATCTGCCAAGCTATTTATTCTTTTATAAGATATTTATTTAAACTTGATGTGAGATATTTCCATTTTTGTGAGTAAGAGGCCCTTGGCCAGTAAAATGCTACAAATTGAAATTCTTGGAGGCTTAAGGTTAGCTGCCTCTGTGAAAAATCTTTTTTTCTGGTTTTCTCAGTTAGAACCCAACAGCTAAGTTGTGAGATACCACCTAACACCTGTTAGACTGGCTAAGATAAAAGGCACAGATGACAGCCTATGTTGGAGAGGATGTGGAACAAGGGGAACACTCCTCCATTGTTGGTGGGAGTGTAAGCTTGTTCAGCCACTTTGGAATGCAATATGGAGGTTTCTCAGAAAATTGAGAATCAGTCTCCCCAAGGACCCAGCAATACCACTTCTGGGTGTATATCCTAAAGAGGCACATTCACACTCCAAAGGTATTAGCTCAACTATGTTCATAGCAGCATTATTTGTAATAGCAAGAACCTGGAAACAACCTAGATGTCCCTCAACTGAAGAATGGATTAACAAACTGTGGTACATC